>JAJOZX010007223.1:0-87500 GCA_023014485.1 Bathynomus jamesi
AGGGAAACTATTTTATTTTATTTTTTTATCAAAAGTGCCATAATTGCGGTGTAGAAAATCTAAAACAAGTTTTTTTTTTTTTTTGTTTCAACAAGGAAAGAATTTTAACGAATCAAATTTTCTCTCTTATTTTAGGGGTAATTCGATATAGAGGAAACAGCCCTCTTCTGAATACATGTAAAGACAAAGAGAAAAGGTTATTTACAAAATGGAGAAAACTTATATAGAGGTTTTGATAGAAGGTAAATCTAATTTTAGTTAAGTTAACACCTTAAGATCTATACATGATCTAACATAGTGTGTGTGTGTGTGTGTGTGTGTGTGTGTGTGTGTGTGTGTGTGAGAGAGAGAGAGAGATCAAAGCTAATCCAAATTTAAAACCTACAAGTCTTCCAACCTTCTCTATTCCAGCCAAGGCTGGTGAAGAAAAACGAGTGTTCTCAAATAAACCATGGACTGAATCAGGAGTTCAGTATATCATTAGAAAGGTTGATGAAACTGGAAATGTTAAGAGACGTGATGGAAGTGGTCGTCCCAAAAGTGTAAGAACTTAGGCAAATATTGACTTAGTGGAAGGTTATATCTTAAGTCAAGAAGGTAAACCAGGAACGCACATTTCACCGAGGGAAATCGAAAAAGAAACGGGTATAAGTCGTAGTAGTGTTAGAAATATTGTGAAACGCGATTTGAGTTTAAAAGCTTATAAACGTATATGAGGGCAAAGTCTAACTGATGCCAATAAGGTTAGGCGAATGACATGTGCACAAAGCCTGATAAACAGATTCCAGGGTAACTCAGTTAGAAGATTGTGGTTCTCTGATGAGAAATTATTTCACATTGTACCGCCGATTAACCAACAAAACGATCGGGTATACGCAAACGTTACGAAAAAACGTGATGTTGCACTCGAGCGGTTAATAAAGGAAACATCTAACTTTTCGCCTAGCATTATGCTAGGAGCTCGCGTCTCAAAGTTAGGCAAAACGAGAATTGTTGTGATTCAGCCACGAGCCAAAATCAATGCGGAATATTATTGTACACGGGTCCTTCCACAGTATTTGGATGATATTCGTCAGATTAGTGGAAATAATTTCACTTTCCAACAAGATGGAGCACCCTCTCACAGGGCGAAGCGTACAATCGCGTATCTGGAACGAGAAACACTCAATTTCATTGAGCTGAACATGTGGCCTCCCAATAGTCCAGATCTTACGCCGCTCCATTATGGCATTTGGGAAGCTTTAAAATCAAAAGTTTAACCAAATGTATTTAACAAGAAGGTGGGGTCACATAGAACAATTTTTTTTTATATAAATTAAAGTTTGATAAAGGAACATTTATGTTAAGTTTAACAATCCTATCTTCATTTTTTTCCAACAATAAATACATGTTTACGAGCGTCATTAGTTTTTTTTGGGGGCCACCCTGTATTTAATAATAACAAAGTGAAATGGTTGGTGCAAACTTGACATGATTAAATAAACAATTTTGGATTGGTTGGCAAAATGGTTGGCAAATTGTCAGCCATATTGCAATAATTTATTAGTCTTGAAACGGTTTTCACAGTCATAGAGTGGGAAGTATAACCCGGTTAGGTAAAACTGTGCATCAGAATTAATCTGGATTCAGTCCTCCCTCACGACCCCACCGGGAGATGGAACTGAATACTGGCCCTTCCCACAAAAAATAAATAAATAAACAAAAAGTCCACAATGGGTTTCGAAGCCTTATATACATGTATAAATTACGAGGTTTTATACAGGGTGTCCCAGAAGTCTTGGAGGGGTTTTATTTGGCTATAACTTTTTCTTTTTTGATTAATTTATTTATTTTTCTTTTCAATTAAAGTACCCTTGCTGCAATTAATGAAAATGGAATCCTGGACAGTGCAACAAAGAGTGGCTATTGTGGAACTTTATTTGACAAATAACTCTTCCATTGTTGGCGCTCAAAGAGCGTTTAGATTAAAATTCAACACACGTTCTGCTCCTTCTGATCAAGCTATTCGACGGTACGTCGCTAAATTTCGTATGGGAAAGGGTCAGGGAGACGAACCACGGACTGCGTATCCTCGGAGAAGCCGAAGTCCAACTCGGGTTGAGATGGTTCGTGAAAGTTGAGGAAACTCCACGTCAGTCCGACGAAGTAGCCAGGAATTAAACATTTCAAGAAGTTCCTCACATCGAATTTTAAGAGAGGATATCAATCTTTACCTGTACAAAATTGAAATTGCTCAATAAATCAAACCACAATCTCATCAGAGTCGGATAACGTACGCTAATGCGATTTTAGAGTGACGCAATGAAAATGAAGATTTTCACCAGATATTAAATTTGTAATTAAAATCGCAATAAATATATTTTCAAGTGTTACAAACCTTTTTTTATTTGATCTCCAAACAAAAAAGTTATAGCCAAATAAAACCCCTCCAAGACTTCTGGGACACCCTTTATATGCACTATATTATATTATATATATATATATATATATATATATATATATATATATATATATATATATATATATACACACACACACACAAAGGAACATATTATACAACGGTCAAAGCCACGCAAATATAACTTTAAATAACCAAAATAAATATATTTAAATATTAAAAGAAAAACGTTGGAAAAAAGTAAGTTTAAATTTATTTATTTTTATTTTTATTTATTTATTTATTTATTATTATTATTATTATTTGTTTTGTAGATTTAGTGAGTCATAAAGATGAAAATAAAAATCATAAAATTACTTGTTATTATTATCTTGGTTTCTAAAGCCTTTTCCTGCTTTTCCTGTTATGCATTCACGTGCAGGAAGGAAGCCAGGTTGTATATATATATATATATATATATATATATATATAGAGAGAGAGAGAGAGAGAGAGAGAGAGAGAGAGAGTTTAGTCGCGTAGGAATAAAATGAGCGTATAAACACGTATTCGAAACGTATGACCGAGTGATTGGTTTGCGTTTTTGTTGATTGATGTCTAAATTCAGGAAGTGCGTTGATATTTGTAATATTTTCGGAAAGTACCGCTCACATATTTTTTTTATATTCGTGAAAATGTTTGAGGTTTATCAAGGCAATATTTGGCAAATTTAGTTTTTTAAAGTATTTTAAAATCGTAATATCCTGTTAGTGTTTAGTAATCGTTCGATTATTCCTTTATATTTCAGTGATAAAACCGGATTAATGTAAATCCCAAATCATTCCTTTATATTTCCGTGATAAACACCGATTAATGTAAATCCGAAATTAATAGGAAAAAGAACAAAAAATAACTGGATTTGTGTACAATTTGGACTAGAGCATTATCCAGAATCTCATCGCATTAATGCGACAACACATAAACACGTGGAAATGTTGTTCTTAAGGTACCAATGCATGTTGTTTCTTTTATTTATCATATTCCCGATGTAGAAGTGTGTGTGTATGTACCTTAAAAGTAAAATTTTTGGGCGCCCATTTCATACATGCTTCTCTCTCTCTCTCTCTCTCTCTCTCTCTCTCTCTCTCTCTCTCTCTCTCTCTCTCTCTCCATTTGCTTCGGTTGCGAAAGAAATGGTTATGAAACTGGAAATTGCATTTGCCTTTTATTCGTTATGACGTCCTTTCAGCGTTCCCACGAACCGCGTTTTATTAGTGAACCAAATACGATTCAGATAACATTCTCTGTCGTACAATGCATCATTATTCCTTTACTTTATTAAAATCGGAATTATATACTGTCTTCATTTACGACTGAGAAAAGTTGCTCTAGCCAAGAATGACACTGTCCGCGCAACCTACAGAGCATTGCTCATTCTACTCGCATTCCCGAAAGAACGCGCGTACGTGTAAGCTTCTACAGTATTTTCTTTTTTTCGCAATTCTTGTTATGTTCTTTAAGGTCGGCTTCTGAATTAATATACTCTCTTATTACTGTTGTCGTCTGTCTATCTTTCTGCAAATTACGTAGAATTACATTTCTTTCATCTTTCATAAGAAACGAGGAGTCGAACAGCGTATCTGACAGGTTGTCATAACGCTCTTTTCCTGTGCATTAGGAATTTGTTGATCAATAGACTACATTCTGTTCTCCATATTACGATTGTTCACAAAGAAATAATAAACTTCTTCTATTGTATACACCCGTATAGATTTTTACGTAAATTAAAGGGAATTTTCTTTAATATTATTATTTTGTACTGTAATAATAATTAATTGAATTTATATATATATATATATATATATATATATACACTGAGAAATAATAAAATGGGTCGAACAAAATATTTTGAAGATAATACAAATTCTAAGAATCCAATTAGAATTAATAACTGAATGAGAATTGGCCTTAGGCTATATATATATATATATATATATATATATATATATATATGATACAAAGAAAAGGAAAAATGATTCCAAACCTTTTCGTGTATTTAGAAATACACCTCGTCAGGGAATGAAGAGAAAAGTCAAGGTGACAAAAATATATACCTATGTACATTAAAACAAAAAATGAAAAGAGATTAGCAAAAGACATTTCAACAAGATATTGTGAATTTTACACATTCCCACACTGTGATTGAAAGTATTTTTAAAATGGATGAATGCACATTCTAGAATATTCCTTTCAATTATATCCGTACTTTTAACGAGAACTTTAGAACTCTCCCACTTTTTTTAATGCAGGAAGAAGGGGTCAAGGGTGAATGGCCGCAAAAGCGGCCCCCACCCCATAGAGGAAGAAGAGCCAAAATCAAGGCCGGTGGTTTTCGAGATGTCTAGACACTCTGCGTTTCAATAATTGGAGGTCATAGACAGGAGAAAAGATGGATTGAGGAAGATTGTGCCAGATTGAAAATACCGATTAATCCTTTCGTTAGAGAGTTGGACAGAAAAGGAATGAGGAATACTATGATTACATCTATACATATGGTTAAACAATGCATTAGAATTAGTTGCTGTTCTACACGCATATTTATGCTGTTTTACCCTAATATCTAAAGTTTTTTCCCCTTTGACCTGTATAAATTGAGTTACATTGTGTATATCCGATCGAATACACAGCCAACAGCATTATCCAAGCTATTCTTCATTAGGCAAGATTTAACTGTATTATACAGGGTGGCGCAAAAGTCAGGAACCATAGGCACATTTTAATAATTTGTTTTAATATGTGTTTTGTTCTTTTCAGATTTGTTGTTGAACCTATGGCACAGAAATTGACAATAGATGAACGGGTGGAGATAGTTTTAATTTGTGCAAGGCGTGGTAACATACACTGATCAATTGCTACTGCTTTTAATAACAAACATAGGCGTATGAGGCAGGGGGATCTGGGGAGCTGCAGCCCCCTCGAAGACTAGTGAATTATGAGCATTTTCAGGGCAGATTTTTCCTGACATTCCTTTTTTTTTTTTTTTTTTACTTCTTGAGGTGAATTAATTACTTGCTACTATACTTGTAGTTAATAATTAAAACGTAAGTTGAGGACTTACTGAATTCTATATCAACTGCAATGCCGTAGTTTTGCTTCTCATTTACAAATGTCGTAGCAAAATTTTATCTCATTTTTGTAAATTGTAATGTTTTTTATATAAAAAAGGCTTTAATATATGTTACTTATACTCTAATCTTTGTGTTATTTTGTGCTACACATAGTGCTTATGGTGAAATCAGGGCACCCTGAAAATTTTTACGACAATTTTTTCATCCCGCCCCCAGTAAAGTGCCATCCCATACGCTTACGATGACAAACACCCTGAGAGGCCGCCAGTTGTTCAGGCATCAGTTGGAAAACTGTTCACTCGCTTCAAAGAAACGGGAAGTGTCCATGATCGGCCGCGTAGTGGCCGGCCAAAAAGTTCAACCGATGTAGCAACATCACTAACGGTACTCAATCACCTCGAAAACAGCCCACGTAAGTCCTTAAGAAAGTTATCCCAGGAAACGGTTGTTTCCAGAAGATCCATCAACGAATTCTTACACCAAATCATTTCCACCCCTACAAAGTCCAACTCGTTCAGGAACTGCACGGTGACGACACAGACCGTCGTGTGGAGTTCTGCCAGTGGTTTCGACAACATCTACAGCTTCATCGAAGGATCATGTTCAGCGACGAAGCGATATTTCACCTCAGCGGTCGTGTCAATAGGCATAATGCACGTTATTGGGCCAATGACAACCCCCGATGGATGGAGGAAGGCCATGTGCAATTCGATCCACGAATTATGGTGTGGGCTGCGCTCTGGGGGGATCGGTTAATTGGTCCGTACTTTTCCGACGGCAATGTAACAGGTGAAACATATCTGCATATGCTCCAAACATTTCTAATGTCCATACAGGACGACATTTCATTGGCAGAACGGTCGGAGATGTGGTTTCAGCAGGATGGTGCACCACTACATTTCACAACCATCGTCCGGAGCTCTTTAGATGAAATATTCCCAAGCAAGTGGGTCGGACGGCGAGGGCCCATCGAATGGCCACCTAGGTCTCCAGACCTCACGCCTCTTGACTTTTTCTTGTGGGGTCATCTCAAGTCGGTAGTCTATGCTGATCGACCCAGAACCATACATTCTCTAAAGGATAAAATCACATTTGAGTGTGCCAAAATCAGTACTAATGTGTTGAGGAATGTTCAAATATCATGCATTCAACGCGTTAGAAAGTGTCTCCAAGTGGAAGGCCACCAATTCGAACATTTATTATAATTTAATAAAATGTGCCTATGGTTCCTGACTTTTGAGCCAACTTCTAACCTGCTACTATGTTTTCTTAGTTAACATCTAAGAATTATCTTTAATGTAATGACACTGTAAATTAACTGTAAATTAAGTGAATGGGATTTTCACTCTTTCTACAATTTACCGTCCATCCATGAATGAGATAATGAGAATGAACTGGATAAGATTTTGCTCCATGTCGATATATTTCTCTGTCTAATGGGGAGAAAGTAATATAATTTGAGTGAAAATAATACTACCTCATAATAATAATAATAATAATAATAATAATAATAATAATAATAATAATACCTCATGAAAGGATTTCTGCTCAACGAAACAAATTCCTTCACTCGGAAGGAATTTCACATTTCCATGAATTGTAAATCACACGGACGAAGTTTAAGATTTAAGAGTTTATTTTAAATGGCTTCCTCTGACTCACGATTCAAGAATGCTGTATCGAAAGACTGCAGTTTGGTTTTCATATTCCCAAAGGAATTGTATTAACTGCTCAAACGTAATAAAAGCAGTACCAATATTACAGTCATGAGACATGACTAGGTTCATGGAATTTTAAGTTAGAAAATTTGAGATGCAGAACCATTAAAATACTTAATTAGCTAACGTGCTTTATTCATTGTTAATGATAATTATCTACAGATCAACAGAAGCTAAGGCTAATAAAGACCCTAAGATCCACTCTAAGGATGATGATAATGATGATAATGATAATGATGATGATGATGATGATAATGATAATGATGATAATGATAAATATTTGCAGAAGCATTTTGAATCATTCTTCATAAAGTCGACTATTCATTCCTCTTCGGCAGATGTTGTTACTCCAACACACCAACAGACGATAAAGTTTGACGTTTGAGGTGATAATAGTAATCTGCGTGGAGTGCCAGAGACTGGTACAGCGCTCAGATTAGATGAACTTATGTAGCCCATTGCGTTAATGCCTGGATTATTATTATTAATAGCCGGCACCATCATCGAGAGTCGAACCCCCGATCTCGGTGTCTTCATTTCGACGCTGGTTGAAATGATGTTTGAACGAAATTATATGAATACTCTAACTGGTGCTTGGCTACAACTTGTAGCCAAGCACCAGTTAAAGTGTGAAACCACACTCTTTAAAATGTTCATGAAATGTACTTTAAAATGTACTTTAACTGGTGCTTGTAGCCAAGCACAAGTTAGAGTTTGAAACCCCACTCTTACACGCGTACTCGTACTCGAACACTAAAAAAACCGTACTCGACCACTCAAAAAATACAGTACTCTTAATCGTACTGGTACTCGTTTTGGTACTCTTTCCACCTCTAGTTGGAACATCTTTCCTTTTTTGGACCGATTTTGAACCAATTATTATATTCACATTAAAATTATAACTGCTTCAAAATCAGTCCAGAGCGCAAAGATGAACCATTCTTTTTACCAATAAATTGCTTTATAATCAGTTGAAATGGAACATTTAATTTTTTTATGTCGGTGGTCTGTATAACTCACTCAAATTTTACAGTGTAGCTCAATGGGTAGCACCGTTTCCCTATAAGCGAAGTGAAGACACTGAGTTTGGGGATTCGTCTCCCGATGATGCTGACAATAATAAAGCGGGAGTAAGACCAATGGGCCACATTAGTTGGCCTGAGCGCTGTACCATTTTCTGAATTAGGGCCCCAAGATCATTATATATTTGTTATTTTCGAGTTGTTATACGGAAAAAGTACCGGTGTTATTTAGGGTAGGACCTAAATATGGGTAGGACCTAAATAGGGTAGGACCTAAACAAATTTAACCAAAAAACCAATTCGTAATTTCAAGAATGCAACCATTTAACTAAAGCTTCCGATTGGTGGATGGTATTGTAGGTTTGACGTGAACTCATTATAGTGAAGTAACTTCTGCACAAGTTTACATTTAAACTGAAAATCATTTTATGGTAATATGGCTGTCATAATATGACTTTAAGCTTCATGTACATTTTAATCATGGTTCTAATCCTTTCACCCGCATAAATGTTACAATTTCCTGCATAGATACAAGGTCCGGGAGAAGAATCACGGGCAATGGGTGCTACTTCTGACTCAGGCCCCTTTACCCACGATCACCTTCTCTATCTTTCAGCCCGGGCCTCCCTGAAGCCCGGACCCTCGTACTTTAACACCTCATGCGCCCCCTCTCCCGGAGTATGCATAGATATACAGTATATATACACAATATACTCGTATTCTGTCGCACAAAGTTTTCAAATTTGTTAAAAACGAGACTCGTTAATACTCTCCGAAATTGCGTTGCTTTATAGGAGCAATTTCAAATTTGAAAACAAATGAGTGAGTTACAAGAATCACTGTTGTGTCTAACACTGTGTAACAATTTATAACCATTCAATCCCTTTATAATATAGTGTATTATTATTTTGTTTTTCTCACGTATTAATACACTTCGAAAAATGTTGACTACACAATGGAGATGTATGAGCAATTTTTTTAATTAATTTTTTTCTGAGTTCGAATGCGAACACCCGCGGGATTTCCGTGTAAAGTGAAAATGGATTTTGAGTGCGTTGAGTGGATTTGCGCACGCACGTTTAATAAAAATATCTTACGAGAAAGAACAAAATACATATTTTCTTTACCTATATCAATCGCGTGTTTACATATATACAGTATATATCAGGTCATCCCATAAGTAATGTCGTTTTTTAGATCGGAATTTAAAGGACAAAAATAACTCAACTGAAACTTTTTAATCTAGTATATATTTTCCATCGGAATCAATGACACTCTGCCAACGTCCTACAAGCTTTACAATGCCATGTTTATAAAATTCAGGCGGTTTTGAGGCAAAAAACGTACAAAGACTGGTGTGGGGGTCATCTAAAGAAGTATACTGTTTCTCGTCAAGATAGTTTTGCAGACTCCTGAAGAGATGATAATCTGAAGGCGCAAGGTCTGGAGAATATGGAGGATGTGGAAGTTTTCCCACCCAAGCTCCTCAATTTTTGCAGAAGTGATCCGAGAGGTATGAGGACGCGCGTTGTCGTGGTGGAACACGATTCCTTTCCGATTAACCAAAGAAGGTCTCTTTTCTTTTAGTGCAGTGTTCAATCGATCCAGTTGTTGACAGTAGACTTGAGCGGTGATTGTTTGGTTGTGTGGTAAGGTTTCAAAGTGTATTACACCACCTTTATCTCACCAAACACTAAGCAACACTTTCCGAGGGTGAAGATTTGGTTTTGGCTGTGGTGTCGCTGGTTCTCCGGCACAAACCCACTGTCGACGGCGCTTAATATTCTGATACAGTATCCACTTTTCATCACCAGTCACTAAACGGTGCAAAAACGGATCTTGGAGTTCACGGGAATGAAGAGCTGTACTAATGTTTATCCGCACCCTCAGATTGTCGACCGACAATTCATGTGGCACCCATTTTCCTAACTTAGGCACTTTCCCGAGTTGTTGCAAATATCGATGGATGGTGGACAGGGATGAATTGAGTTTCTGGGCCAATTCTTCGACAGTTGTTGAACAATCTTCTTCAAGTGCGGCTAACAGCAGGTCATCATCAAACTCAGCAGGGCGTCAGAGTGTGCTGCATCTGTCAAACAGCAGTCACCATTCCTAAACTTTTGAAACCATCTTTGACATTTCCTCACACGCAGAATATCGTTGCCATAAACTTCCTGAATGTTTCGTGTTGCTTCAGTAGCACTATTCCCTTTTTTGAACTCGTAAAGCATTATATGCTAGATATGCTCTTCTGATACCGCCATGTTTATGAGGGGTTCACATAAAGCGAAACACACGTCTTCACTGGTCAAGGTCTGTAAAGTATGTAGCGAAACACGATAGATCTCCTCTTAGATATAACCTTCGGAAAATTTATGCTCAAACCGAGTAAGGACTAGTTTAAACTTAATCTATCGTAAAAAACGACATTACTTATGGGATGACCTGATATATATAAAAGGAACAACAAGACTAGTCCGTATGCAAACATTTAATATTCAAAGCTTTCGACATATTCTAATGTCATCATCAGTGCTAAAATGAGAAATATATATACACACAGTATTAAAAACTAAATATGAAGTTAAAACAATTTTAAATATTGACAAACCACAAACAACATAAACTAAAAATGAAAAATGAAAAATTTAAACAGTCGTAAAGTTATATTATAAAGTCATACAATTAAAATATTGTAAAAGACCCATAGAATTACCTTTATGTCTGAAAATGATAATTCTTTATCATTCCTAGACATAAATGAAAATGAAAATGAAAATGAAAAGGTTTATTGGCATATGACAATAAACCATATGACAAATATTATTAATACAATGACAGTTCATATACTAAGGATAGAATATATACAATTGATTAGAAATAATACTGCACTGTCGAAGTTAAGTGGAGCTACAGACAGACGTTTTCTTACCAAGTCCGTAGCTTAGAGGATAAATGGCAGGACTCATGGATAGTTGGATGATCGGGTTGGTTGATTTTTTAATTCTTACGCGTAGTAGTAATAATCAGTTCGTAACATCAGTTTTTCGTAAAAACACTTTCACGGACTTGGGAATAAAACTTGATAGTTTCATACCATTTAAGTACAAACGTAACCTTATCGTTACTCTCTTAAACCGTTCACATACGAGGTTTGGTCTCACCATCTCCTTTATACCGAAATGAAATTTTTTAAAAGTTTCTACTGGGACATGGTTTCCCTTACAAACTTATTAACAGTGCCATAAAAAGAAGCATGACCTTAATTTTCTAATAAAGCTAAAACAGTCTTAATTGCAATACAGAAGAAGGTTGTATATTTTAAACTTCCTTATTGTGGCTCTGAATGTCTTGTATTAAAAAGGAAAATTAATAAATTAATTAATAAATTTTATTTACAAATTTCTGTTAAATGTGTTTTTACATTAGAACGTAAATTACGCTTTTTCTTTAAATTTGAAGATAAGATTCCATAACCCTCGTGTTCATCAGGTTATCTACAGATATATATGTAACGATTGCGCATCGTCGTATGTTGGCATAACCACACGCCAACTCCAAGTTCGTATCGATGAGCACGAGGGTATTAACAGTCGCACTAAAATAGACTTACAAACCCCTCCCAATCACATATACCTTCCCACTCCCATCAGTTAGACCCCCCCAGTTAGATCTAACAACTTTTCAATAACCACAAAAACTAATGAACACGATATACCCCTCTCAGAAACAATACTAATTTTCAAACATAAACTAGATATAAATCATCATACCGAATTCCATAATCTCAATATCCTTCAGTAAGATTTTTACCAACCAACCAAATTAACACGTCCTTCAACAAACTATATCCATCTTTCCTATCTCACATTCTCTGCTGAGTCTGTGGTTAAGTAGCTTGTACCTGATATGTTTCTTTTAGGGTTTCGTAGAGTTTATGTTTTATATTTTAACTTGTCCATAATGTTACCCTAATTTTATGTACTACTTAAATTTACTCTCCTCGCCTTTTAGGGATCTTTTACAATATTTTAATTGTATTAATTTATAATATAATAATAAATTTATAATATAATTTTATGACTTTAAATTTTTATTTTGTAGTTTTTTTTTTGTGATTTGTCAATATTTAAAATTGTTTTAAATTCATATTTGTTTTTTTTAATTATATATATATATATATATATATATATATATATATATATATATATATATATATATATATATATATATTCTTATTTTAGCACTGAAAATTACATTGGAATATGTCGAAAACTTTGAATATTAAATGTTTGCATACGGACTAGTCTTCTTGCTCCTTATTCGACTAAATTTTCCGCCGCAAAAATCACTTGGCTCCATTATATATATCTTACCTTTACCTTATGAACCTTATGTTGTTTCGTGCGTTGGTCTCTCTTCACAAGGAGGTGAAGCTGGTAGCCCCGCCTCTAGGTCTGGTTTGATGGAGGAGCGAGTTGCTTTCTTGCGCTCTCCACCGTACATAGCCAGGCACGACCGCTCATCTGGTACCGTCCTGAGCCAGGCATCCAGTCTTCTCTTGAAGACTTCAACTTTGACCCCCGTTACGTTTCTGAGATCCTTTGGAAGCTGGTTGAGAAGTTTTGGCCCCCTGACAACCAAGCTATTTTCCTTCAGAGTTGAGGAGGTCCCTTGTCGGGCCTTTAATTTGGGAACACTACACATTCTGCCTTTCCTATTTTCCAGTGTTGTTTGAATGGTAATTGGGTTTAGTTTTAGGTTTGGAACCAGTTTTTCGATCATTTTCCATATGTAGATTATGGTGTACCTCTCTTTTCTTTCCAGGGAGTACAGATTTAGTTTACGTAGTCTTTCCCAGTAGTTGAGTTCTTTTCAGCCATCACTCTTGGCTGCGAAATGCCTTTGCGTTTCTTCTAGTTTATTAGTTTCTTCCTTTTTATATGGGGACGTCAAAACTGAGCAGTATTCAAGTTTTGGTATAATCAGTGTTTTTAGCAGGGGAATCATTACTGTCCTGTCCCTTCTCTTGAACGTTCTTAGTACCTGTCCGGCGACTCTTTTTGCTTTATTTATCGCTACCTGATTTTGTGTTTCGAATTTCGCATCATCTGTCATATATATATATATATATATATATATATATATACAAACACACACGTATATATGTATATGTATATATATACAAAGCTGGGCACAAACCGTTAATCCGTTAATCGTTAATTAACGAAGTTAACTTTTTCGTTAACGATTTAACTTTTAAGTTAACTTTGAAAATCATTATCGGACTAATTAACTTCCGTTACATTTAACTTCCGTTAACTCAAGTCCGTTAACCCAAAAAATTCATAAATAAACGTTTAAAAGTTTCTATTATTTTCAGTGCTGAGCAGATGCGCAATTAATCCGCCACTGTTAATAGTGATGAACGAATTTCCATTTCCGCAGTGCAAAATCAGGCGATATATTTGTTTCCGTCGCCACAATTTGTGTCTTACCAAATATGGTAGTTATTTATGGCATTGGTTTGAGCAAAACATGGTCGACTGTAAAATCAGGCGGAAAGATTTGCCATTTGAGTTGAATGTTTCAACTTCTTTCAAGAAATATCACGAGCATTTTAAGGCACTTTCAATAATATATATGTAACAATTACAACAAATAACTACATTCGTTTCATTTGCAGTCTGTCTCTTGCGCAACATGTTTGCTGCTGCCAACAGTTGCTGCGACAATCTTCAGGCTTAAGGACTTGAAGTCCAAGGGCCTCGTCTACTGCAGCGCCTTGGTCGACGCACTTTTGGCAGGCATCGACAAAAGGTTTGGGCCCCTCCTGGAGGATAACGAATGCCAGCTGGCTGCTGCCTTCCATCCCAGGTTTCGCCTCATCTGGTTGGACAAGTATGACAACACCAAGGTCGCCAGGGTGAGGAAAAGCATGGAGGGTACAGTCGAGGAGGCCATGAAGCAGCAGTCCAACGAAGTGGGCAGCAACAACGAGGAGGAGGCGGAGGATGACTTCTTCAGTGCTGTCATCCAGACAAAAGAGAGCAGCAGAAGCCACAGGTCACTCAAGGGCAAGGCCCAGAACTTGGTCAAGACCTGGCTGGAGACCAACTCCAAGGACTTGCTGACAGATGCTGCCTTCTTGGGTGAGCAAGTGTTGGTGGACTTGTTCATCAAGTTCAACACAGCCATCCCCTCCAGTGCTGTAGTGGAGCGTTTGTTCTCTATGGGCAAGGACATCCTGAGGGCCAAGAGATCATCCCTGTCTGATGAAAACTTTGATATGCTAATTTTCATGAAGGGCAACATGCATCTCATGGACAAAATGGAGAACGAGAAGAAGAGGGAAAATTAAATTATATATATATTGTGTTTTTCATTTTTTTTATAATAAAAGTTAACGTTAACGGTTTATCGGTAACTTCCGTTACATGTTTAACGAATTAACGGATTAACGGTTAACGAAGTTAACTTTTTGGTTAACGGATTAGCGGTTAACGAAGTTAACTTTTTGGTTAACGGTGCCCACCACTGTATATATATATATACACATGCATGCATACATACATACATACATACATACATACATACATATATATATATATATATATATATATATATATATATATTATATATACACACACACACACACACACACAGGTATTCAAAAGTCTTCCCTTAGTTTGAAAAATCAGAATAAAGATAGCATTATTCAGATCAATACGAGGAATATCAATATTTACTTAGTTATTCATAAGTCCACTTTCACATGTGCGCCGCACACCTGAGCACCACTTTATTTGCGACACTAAAAAAATGTTTCTGTACAAATTTCATGAATAAAAGGGTTTAGCCGTTTCTCTAACTAGACGAGTTTCAGTGGTTTGTTTACATAAACTTTGAATTTCACATAACCCCCATAAAAAAAAAAATCCAGCGAGGTCAGATCAAAGCTGCGCGTGTGATGGATTCAGTCTGACTAGCAGGAAACGCTTCCTCGATCACCTACTGGTTTCTTCTGTTCGAGCTGACCTCGAACGTCTACGGCAAGGCTTTACCATGACCAAACTGTTTCTAGAATTTTAAATTTTTCTGTGTTACATATGATTCTGGCGTCAGGGGAATGGCAGACATTGAAATAACTTGGGAATTCGCATTGCACGAGTGTCACTGAAGCGAAAGTATCCATCCAAATGGCCATCTTGCACCACCGAAAATTGAGCATTCTTTTGCCATCTTAATCTTAATGAACAAAGCACTAGAAAGACGTGTGATTAAAAAATTCCACACTTTTGCTCTTTCAAAAACCAATTTACAATATGCAGTTTTACAGTTTCCTTTAACTGTAAAGATATAAAGAAAAACATTAGGCATGAAGGCTTGAGCCTCTGTGTGTGTGTGTGTGTGTGCGCACGCGTGCGCGTCGAATCCATTTTCACAGGAAACATTTTTGCTATTATTTATTAACGTATATGTACGTGATTCTATAAATATAAAATTATCTTCACTTTTAATGGCATGCGTAGCTATATACACAGTATCTATCTATCTATCTATCTATCTATCTATATATATATATATATATATATACTGTATATATATGGTATTTCAGGAAAAAGATTATGTTATAGCTTATTGGAGCTATTGTAGGGAACTTTTTGTAATATAAGAACAATAGAGATTGATCTTTTTTTCACTTATCTTTAAGGCTTTTATTAACATATTTTCTGGTAAGAGAATCGTTAAAAGGGGCAACGTTAACATGAAGAGCTTTTGATAAATGGAAGTTTAAAGAATAGTGAAGTTTAAAAACTTTATTTCATAAGTTTTTTTTAATGTTTTTATTTCGCACTTACATTCGTTATAAGCATTTCGTCCTCTTCACTGTATTTAGGCATGTTTGCACTTATTTTAGGGGATCTTACAGTGCCCGCGAAAAGTATCCGATCACCCTTGAAATTTGTATTTTTTACATAAAAAACAATGTTTAAATGTATACTAACCTTATATTAGTATTTTGTCATCTGTCCTTTGGTTTGGATGACTTGTTCTAGACATTTTGGCATGGATTTAATCAAGTTTTGACAAACTTCCACTGATATTTCCTTGCACCATACCTTTTTGATGGCCTCTTGTAATTTTTCGACTGAGCCAGTGTCGTGGCATTCAACCTTATTTTTTATTATTAGCCACAGATTTTCTATCGGATTGAGATCTGGACTATTACCAGGCCAATCCAAAATATCAAATTTATTGTCAGTAATCCATTTTGTCACTATTTTGGCCCTGTGACATGGTGCACCATCATGCATGTATGTTTTTGTCCTTTGGATTGCCATTGCCATTGGAAGTTTATCCTGTAGCATTGCTAAATACCGTGCACCATTCATAGTTGTGTTCTTCGGAAGAAAATATAAGTTTCCACGCCCATAGTAACCGAAACAACCCCAAACCATCACACTTGGAGGGTGTTTCATTGTCTTTAGGGTGTATTTAGGGTCCATCCTATTTGAGCCAATAGGCCGGCGAACCTTTTTTTGGACAACTTCTGAATGTCAAAAATGTCGACTCATCGCTAAATAAAACCTTCTTCCAGTCATCAACAGTCCAATGAATGTATTTTTTACAAAATGCGACACGTTTTTTACGCATTTTTTCATTAATGAACGGTTTCTTAGCAGCATGGCGAGATGGTAATCCGAGTTCTTTTGGAGCCGCTCCTGGATAGTTCGTTCAGAAACACCAGATAACAAATTATTCATATTAAATTTTATTTCTTTCGCAGTTATTGTTGGGTTTTTCATACTAAACGTTTCATAAGTTTGTCTGTTCGCGAATTTGTTTTTCTCGGTCTGCCAGATCGTTTTTTAGGGACTGGCGTGGTTAGGCCACCATTGTTCTTAGCCCGTGAAACCCATAAATTAACGGTACTTTGGGATATGTTTAATTCCTTAGCTATCTGTCTCTGTGATTTCCCACATGCATGCAAAGCAACAATAGCACCTCGACAATCACTCTTAAGTTGTTTTTTTAGCACACATTATATATAAATTTTATTTACACCACTTTCTGTAAAAAAAAAAAAAATATCAAGAAATTTACACAAACAGTGAAATCTGACAAATTTGAGACACAGCCACCCGCAACGAAGGCTACCAGAACACTAATTTGAGAATGCGTTGGATAGCTCTCATATCAGCGAGCAACCTCAAAGTTACCAGATGCCGCTAGAACAAATAGAAAGTGAATTACGTGTCTCTGAATATTAAGGGAAAATATTGTATTTTCTTGAGTGATCGGATACTTTTCGCGGGCACTGTAGTTATATTTTACTTTCTGAAATCTGAAATAATAAAGAAAAATAGAAGTAAATATTACCGCAATCGTATGAAAGGGTGTATTTAATAGTGTGAAAATATGAAGTTTATCGGATCATTATCATGTGCAAAATCTTCGTCATCAGTTTTTTTTGGCCCACCCTGTACTTAGAAAGACTGTTACACTGGCACTCGTGGTTAAGTGGTTGGCACTGTTACCGTTTTCCTATAAGCAAAGTGGAGACACTGAGGTCAGAGGTTATACTCCCGACGGTGTTGGTTAATAATAATTCAGGCGTTAGCGCAACGTTGCATTATTATTAGTTTGACCTGAGCGCTGTGCCAGTTCCTGGCTGTCCCTGAATACGGTTATGAACTCTGACAGAAAGATTTGTTATTTTTAAATTTCTTACGAAGATAAATGTACTTTTTTTATGTATAGTTTCCAAAACCATTTTCACAGCAACAATGAAGCATATATATAACAGATATATATATATATATATATATATATATATATATATATAAAACAGATATCTAAAATAGTACATATTTAATCTACGGAGGTACCTTGAGTTCACTCAAAATTCACGACGCTCGAAAGTGCTTTAACCTTCAATAAATTAGATATCTTTCTAGTGTCAATGGAATTGGTAACAACGTAAAATGAGACGAATCAAAATATATAAAAAAAATAACATCAATTTCAATCCATGAAATTACCTTAATTTACTGTCAGTGTTGTATTGTTGTATTGTGTAATTCAGTAAGGAAGTCTACAATATTTCTCGTTAATACACAAGTGTCTGGAATTAGGGCAGATAATGTCCGTTTTCAAATGTCAAAACGACGTCGTTTTTAACATTATTTTTTTGAAATGTTACGCATTTTTTTTAATGACATTTCCTTTGTTCGATATTTCGCCTCTGAAAGCGCTGTTGATTTTATTGGTTTGAAATGTCAATTGATTTTGTGAAGTGTTATCGTTTATTCAATCCATATTCGCTTTTCTCCAAACAATTTATTGGCAAGTAAACATATAGTCAAACACGCACGCACACACACATACACACATCCACATACAAACACCCACACACACACCCACACACATATATATATATATACAGAGTATATATATATGAGGTTGTTTAGAAATCAGGCACCATACCAATGAAATAAAAACTAAATACCTTATATGTGGTTATGGTGCCTCTCTTTTGAACAACCGTACACACACACACACACACACACACACACACACACCACACACACACATATATATAATAATGTTTCAGACCAACAAAGACCCTAGGATCCACTCATGGCTGGTCTACCTAACTGTGTTCGTAATCGTGTATTGTGTATACACATACGAGGAAAAGTGTAGGTGTGGCTGTAAAGACTGTACAGTAATGTAGAAATGTGTGTGCACCCATTATGGGTCTCCCATTTAAAGGTGTTTGTGGGGCAAGTGAAGATCATGAGTTTTTCAATACCTCACAGTACTATGGGGGGCACCGCTCGGCAGAGGAATCTCTTAAATGGGTGTGTAAGGACAGAGAGTATCCCCTAACCCAAGACGCTGCCTCCCTATATCCCACAACACTTGTGTGAGCTGTGGGATCTATCCCCACAAAGCCTTAATTTTACTACCTTAAACTATACCCTTTCTATCAACAAGCGCGTCCAATCGATTTTAAACATGTTTATAGACGTGCTACTAATTACTTCTACCGGCAAACTATTCCAGCTATTTACTATTCTATGCGTAAAAAAGTTTTTCGCAACTGCTGTCTCGAACCTTCTACTTGTCAACTTACACCCGTTATTTCTAGTCCTATATATTGAGATATTTCGAAAAAGCTATCTCTATCTACGTTATCAAACCCATTCATAATTTTGAAAACCTGGATTAGATCACCCCTTAACCTCCTAGTCTCGAGTGTTGTCAATTTTAACTCTTAAGCCTATCCTCGTACGACTTTGACCTAAGAGACGGAATCATCTTAGTTGCTCGTCTTTGAACTCTTCGATTTTGTCTATATCTTTGCGCATATGCGGATTCCAAAATTGGACCGCGTACTCCAAATGGGGTCTAACTAATGATTTATAAAGAGGAACTATAATATCGCGCGATTTGTACTCAAAATTTCGAGCTATAAAACCTAACACTTTGTTCGCTTATTGACCGCCGCTGTACTTTGTTTCGCTACTTTTAAATCACCAGTGACTATAACTCCTAAATCTTTTTCCTGCTCTACGCTTGTTAAATCTTTCCCTGACATACTATACGCAAAATTACCGTTACGCGAACCTATATGCATAATTTTGCACTTACCACGTTAAATCTCATTTGCCATGTGACTGACCAATCAACGATTTTATTCAGATCTTCCTGAATTTTACCTCTATCTTCGTCATTAATCGCCCTACCACCCAGCTTCGTGTCATCCGCAAACTTTGAAACTGTACTGACTAGGCCGACATCTAAATCGTTAATATATATAAGAAAAAGCAAGGGGCCCAATACAGAACCCTGAGGAACGCCACTCGCTACATTAGCCCAACACGACTCCGCTCCATCAACGACCACCCTCTGTTTCCTGCCTCGCAACCATCTTCTAGCCAATTTATTACTACACCCCTGATTCCATGAGCCTTAGTTTTTTCAATCAGTCTTTTGTGCGGCACGGTGTCAAACGCTTTTTGAAAATCTAAATACACTACATCAACCGCCCGATGTCTATCGTAAACGTCAACCACGCTTTGGAAAAATTCTAAAAGATTAGTTAAGCAAGATTTGTTTCGCCTAAACCGTGCTGCGTATTTCTGACCAGATTATGCACTTCTAAGTGTTCGACTATACGATCCCTAATTATTGATTCCAGTAGCTTACCTACAACAGACGTTAAACTGATTGGCCTATAATTTCCCGCCGCACCTTTATCGCCTTTCTTAAAGATAGGTGTTACGTTTGCTAACTTGAAATTATCTGGTACGCACCCCTCAGAAATAGACGCATTAAAACTCTTTGTTAGCGGCACAACAATGCTATCTTTTAATTCTTTTAGTGTATGGGATATATGGAATCCGGACCCGGTGATTTACGCGTTTTCATTTTATCAATATAGCGCATTACTCCCCTTCACTAACGACAATATTATCCAAAATATTACCATTATCAAAAGGTATTATGTCTATGACCGTAGGGATATTTGTTACATCTATAGTAAAAACTGAGTAAAAAATTCGTTTAGCAAGGTAGCCATTTCCTTTTTCAGAGACTAGATCTCCATTTCCATTTTTAAAGGACCTAAGACGCTTTTTACTGGATTTCTATTATTGACGTATTGAAAGAATCGCTTGGGATTTTCTTTACCGTCACGAGCTATGGAGATTTCAAATTCGCGTTGACTTTTTTATTACACTTTTAGCTTCACGCCTTAGAGATATGTAGTTGTTTCGTAACAACAGATTACACAGGTCAACAAAAAAAATTTTTTTTTCGTTGCCAAGGAAATTCGTACGAATTTAGGGTATTTTGGGGTTGCTGAATTCCAAAATGAAAGTAGTTTTTCCGATTTGGCTCTAGTTCATGAGATAATGAATACCCTCAATTAATAGGAAACGTAACCATAACGCGTGCATATGGGAAACTACCGGAACATTCTAGATGGTGAGACCGAATAAAATGCCATTATGTATTTCATGTGTTTACTTTTGTATGATTTGAGACGATTTCAATGCGATTTGTAAGTAGGCTCCGCCTGAACATGAAATTTTTTGCATTTTTACTGTTTCAATGGGGTATCAATTATCTCATAAATTAGAGCCAATCTCGCAAAACCGATGTCATATTCGGAATCAGCACCACAACGTTACCCCAAAATCACTCTAATATGATTGGCAATAAAATGAGTGTTGACCAGTGTTATCTTTATCGCACTTGTATAGCCTATAAGCCCTCTCTCTACTCTTATAATGTCTCCTACTCTAGAAGTAAACCACAAGGGCTTGTTGTTTACTTTCGCACGCTTAATTTTGTACGGTACACATTCCTCATTTATAGTCCTAAATACCTTTACGAACGATTCCCACATTAGTTTTGCGTTGGAGTTCCCCATTACGTTTTCCCAATTGACGTGTGAAATTTATTTCGAAATTTACTAAAGTCTGCGTGCTGGAAGCTAGGAATTTTAGTCGAGTTAGTTGGTTTCGAGTGACTTACTGAGAGGAGAAACTCTACCATATTGTGATCGCTATTGCTCAACGGTTCTATTACTTGAAGATCAGTAATTAGCCTATCATCCGTAGTTATTACTAAATCTAAAATACTGTCCAACCTCGTAGGTTCCCCAACCTTTTGAATAAGAAAGCTATCCTCGAGAAAATTAACTAAACGATTACCTTCCGCGTCTCCCTGCATTGTATCGTAATTCACGTTGGCGCAATTAAAGTCACCCATAACTAAAGCCTGCTCACCACCGATTATTCTCTTTAGTTCACGATATAACGCTTCGTCCGTAGCAGCTGTTTGATTTGGGGGCCTATATATAACCGCAACAAGAAGTTTGAAATCGTTGAATTTAAGTTCTGCTATAGTCGAATCTATCGGTTCTGGAATTGAGTGCTTTACTTCTATAACGTTCGCAATATTATCTTTGATATAGAACATAACACCGCCTCCTCGCCTACCTATTCTGTTTTTAACAAAAAGTCTATAACCTTTAATTTGATACTCCCCTACAAAGTCACGTGTTTCAGTGCTAAGCCACGATTCATTTATCGCAATTAAATCATAGTCTTTACAAGCAATTAAAGAAAAAAATTCGTTTATTTTATTTCGTAGGCTACGAGCATTTAAGGATAGAACCTTCAAATTGTTTGTAATTGCGACACCTTCGCGAGCGCGGGGGAAATTTGTGGAATTTACGCTGGGACCGTTCGGCTTACGGCAGCCTGAAAAGAAGAGACAGTATTATGAAATAGTCTTCCTAAACGCGCAGCTCCAACTCATTAAGATGAAGTCCATCTTCGAGGAACAAGTCCCTCCTGCCGTAGAAACTGTTCCAAAAATTAGCAAAATGCACTCCTTCCTGTTGGCAAAGAGACTTTAGGTTATTGTTAATATAGGTCGCCTTGCTGTAGAAATCGCTTCGTTGGATAATTCGAGGAAGTATACCTGTTAAAACAATCTTCTTAGTTTTCTCCCTTAATCGCTCTAATAAGTCCCTGTACCTAGCCAGCAGTTCTTCCGATCTAGAATTTAAAACGTTATTAGTACCGACATGAATAACATACGTTGTGTCCTCGGCGGTACTGTCTGTGAAATGGTCAACATTATTAGTTATATCCTCCACCCTTGCACCAGGGTAGCAGTAACGGCGCCTACGACGAGAGGGTGATCTTGGTTTTAATGCATGACATACCAGGTACTACAAATCGATGAATCGGTACAGAAATTAAGTTTTGTACCAATTCATTGATTTGTGGTACCTGGTATTCAATGCATTAAAACCAAGCTCACCCTCTCGTCTATTGTTAATTTCGTAGTCATCTCCTACCTAAAACAAAAAAAATAATATAATCAACACTGAAAATTCCTATGATGCGCGACTTTTGCGCTACCCTGTATATATATATATACTGTATATATATATATATATATATATATATATATATATATATATATATATATATATATATATAAACCTTATAAAATACTTATAACAAATGTTGGAAAATAAAGTCCAATAAGTAATAGATTTATTAAAAGCACAAACCTTTTGCCTATTGTAAGGTCTTCACGTATTTGTAAGGTCTGCGCCGGATGAAGACCTTAGTAATAGATCAAAAACTTTTGCTTCCGACAAATCCATTACTTTCTGTGGCTTTAGTTCTGTAATTCAATTTCTCATAACTGAGAATAATCATTTAAGGTTCGAGCGTCGTGCCCACCCCATAGAGAATAAGAAACAATATAAGGTAAGTATCTACGTATGAATTATGAATCATGAATTATGAAACATGAATTATGAATTTCAATGAATTTGTGTTCTTTTAATTTTGTCTGACATTTTCCATCACATTTCTTAACTCAAATCAGGACTTTATTATTTCTTTGAGAATGTTTGATTTTTTATATTTTGTGAAGTTGTTTGATTTACAATGTTTACGATTTTGTAAAAGACTGTATAAATACTTGTAAATATATGTCATCATTTTGTAAAAGACTGTAAATACGTGTACATTTACGCCATTTTGTAAAAGACTGTAAATACGTATAAATTTACGCCATTTTGTAAAAGACTGTAAATACGCATAAATTTAAGTAATTTTGTAAAAGATTGTAAATACGCGTAAATTTACGCCTTCATTTTGTAAAAGATTCTGCAAATACGTGTACTTTTACATCATCCTTTTATAAAAGGATGGCGTAAATTACAACGTAAATTTACGTTATCATTTACAATTATAAATAATATATAGCCTACGACAGTATGAGATAAATACCAATAAATAGTAATAAGAAACACGAACATTTGCAGGGATTTTTTGGAGTGACTGTATTTGAATTTGGAGTGAAGTAATTATAAGAACACCTGTTCTTGTTTAATATAAAAATGCAGAGTAATGATAATAACTATCTACCTATCTATCTATCTGTCTATCTACCTATTATTATTATTGTCTATGTATTATCTATTTATTTATGTATCTATATAGATAGACAAATGCTATAACACGTGAAGAGATGCTAAGACCGAAGTCAAGTGTTTGTCCTCATGGTTCTATCCTTGAAGTTATTATCGTAATAAGGAAATTATTTACAATAATCAATTTAATTAAATGTGGGATTTCCAACTGGGGGATACAGCTACTACAGATGTCTCTCGGGCCCGGTAAGTCAGGGGGTCTTGGAGCACGCCTGTAATAAGAGAGGAATGGACGTGTCACCCATTATTCAAATCTGTCCAAGACGGAAAAATTTTACTCGATTTCTGTCAGTAGTCTTGTAAATGAAGTATAAATCTGTATCACATTTTTCTTTAGAAGTACAAAACAGTTATTAATCAGTATTCCACAATTTATTAAAGGATAAACTAAAGTTTATCGATATAAAAGTTTAACTTCACCTTTTTCCCCGACAACAAAGGTTTTTCTTTGACTCAAAAGAAGAAGAAAAAGAAGATGAAAAGAATCTTCAACATCGAAAATCGAAAGAAATAATGTCAATCTAATGTGTCAAAAACAATAAAATTAGTTCCCCAAAAGTGAATTCATTTCTTAAAAGACGAACAGAAAACGGGATAGGGACGGAAAAAAAAAATAACGAGGGAAACTATTTTTATTTTATTTTTTTATCAAAAGTGCCATAATTGCGGTGTAGAAAATCTAAAACAAGTTTTTTTTTTTTTTTGTTTCAACAAGGAAAGAATTTTAACGAATCAAATTTTCTCTCTTATTTTAGGGGTAATTCGATATAGAGGAAACAGCCCCTCTTCTGAATACATGTAAAGACAAAGAGAAAAGGTTATTTACAAAATGGAGAAAACTTATATAGAGGTTTTGATAGAAGGTAAATCTAATTTTAGTTAAGTTAACACCTTAAGATCTATACATGATCTAATACAGTGTGTGTGTGTGTGTGTGTGTGTGTGTGTGAGAGAGAGAGAGAGAGAGAGAGAGAGAGAGAGAGATCAAAGCTAATCCAAATTTAAAACCTACAAGTCTTCCAACCTTCTCTATTCCAGCCAAGGCCACCGCCCGCAGCTCGGTGAAGAAAAACCGCTTCCATACAAAGTGAAGACAAGGAGGTTGAGGATTCGATTCTCGATGGTTGTGGTTAATAATAACCAAGAAGTTAGCTCAATGGGCCTCATTAATTGGGTTGAACACTGGCCCGTTTCTGACCCTTCTTATTACTGTTCCAGTCAAGATGTGCAAATAAAAAAATTATTTCAATTTTTAACTGGAGCACAGATGCGATTCATCCCAATTCTTATTAAAAATAGTATGTTCCTTACTGTACTTAACAATAGCTAACAAAAACTATCATTAACTCGGGGAATATCACGTGACATTTAAATGAGTTTTTTACCAATTTTTCACAGAGAATTTTTTTTGGGGGGGTTACATCAACCTAAATACAGGGTTGGATATTTGTCAACCAATCCAACCATGATCCAATTGGGCCAACTATGCTTATATACAGGGAGAGCAAAAAAAAAAACATGACGAAGATTTGCAAGCTGTTTTTGCACATGATAATGATGTAATAAACTTAAAATTTTCACACTATTAAATACACCCTTTTATACGATTGCGGTAATATTTACTTCTATTTTTTTTATTATTTCAGATTTCAGAAAGTAAAATATAACTAAGATCCCCCTAAAATAAGTGCAAAAATGCCTAAATACAGTGAAGAAGACGAAATGCTTATAAAGAATCTAAGAATTGGCCAAGGTCTGGGCGCCAGGAGAATGATACGAGTGTTCTCAAATAAACCGTGAACTGAATCAGGAGTTCAGTATATCATTAGAAAGGTTGATGAAACTGGAGATGTTAAGAGACGTGATGGAAGTGTTCGTCCCAAAAGTGTAAGAACTTAGGCAAATATTGACTTAGTGGAAGGTTATATCTTAAGTCTGGAAGGTAAACCAGGAACGCACATTTCACCGAGGGAAATCGAAAAAGAAACAGGTATAACTCGTAGTAGTGTTAGAAATATTGTGAAACGCGATTTGGGTTTAAAAGCTTATAAACGTATATGAGGGCAAAGTCTAACTGATGCCAATAAGGTTAGGCGAATGACATGCGCACAAAGCCTGATGAACAGATTCCAGTGTAACTCAGTTAGAAGATTGTGGTTCTCTGATGAGAAATTATTTCACATTGTACCGCCGATTAACCAACAAAACGATCGGGTATACGCAAATGTTACAAGAAAACGTGATGTTGCACTCGAGCGGTTAATAAAGGAAACATCTAACTTTCCGCCTAGCATTATGGTAGGAGCTCGCGTCTCAAAGTTAGGCAAAACGAGAATTGTTGTGATTCAGCCACGAGCCAAAATCAATGCGGAATATTATTGTACACGGGTCCTTCCACAGTATTTGGATGATATTCGTCAGATTAGTGGAAATAATTTCACTTTCCAACAAGATGGAACACCCGCTCACAGGGCGAAGCGTACAATCGCGTATCTGGAACGAGAAACACTCAATTTCATTGAGCCGAACATGTGGCTTCCCAATAGTCCAGATCTTACGCCGCTCGATTATGGCATTTGGGAAGCTTTAAAATCAAAAGTTTATACACCAGGTGAAAATATTCGTAATGTTGACGAGTTACGACTTAAAGTGTTGGATGGCTGGAATAAGGTGTCTCAGCGATATATTGACAGATGCATCGATGAGTGGATCCCGCGTTTAACCAAATGTATTCAACAAGAAGGTGGGGTCACATAGAACATTTTTTTTTATATAAATTAAGGTTTGATAAAGGAACATTTATGTTAAGTTTAACAATCCTATCTTCATTTTTTTCCAACAATAAATACATGTTTACGAGCGTCATTAGTTTTTTTTTGGGGCCACCCTGTATTTAATAATAACAAAGTGAAATGGTTGATGCAAACTTGACATGATTAAATAAACAATTTTGGATTGGTTGGCAAAATGGTTGGCAAATTGTCAGCCATATTGCAATAATTTATTAGTCTTGAAACGGTTTTCACAGTCATAGAGTGGGAAGGATAACCCGGTTAGGTAAAACTGTGCATCAGAGATTAATCTGGATTCAGTCCTCCCTCACGACCCCACTGGGAGATGGAACTGAATACTGGCCCTTCCCACAAAAAAAAATAAATAAATAAACAAAAAGTCCACAATGGGTTTCGAAGCCTTATATACATGTATAAATTACGAGGTTTTATACAGGGTGTCCCAGAAGTCTTGGAGGGGTTTTCGTTGGCTATAACTTTTTCTTTTTTGATTAATTTATTTATTTTTCTTTTCAATTAAAGTACCCTTGCTGCAATTAATAAAAATGGAATCCTGGACAGTGCAACAAAGAGTGGCTATTGTGGAACTTTATTTGACAAACAACTCTTCCATTGTTGGCGCTCAAAGAGCATTTAGATTAAAATTCAACACACGTTCTGCTCCTTCTGATCGAGCTATTCGACGGTACGTCGCTAAATTTCGTATGGGAAAGGGTCAGGGAGACGAACTACGGACTGGGTATCCTCGGAGAAGCCGAAGTCCAACTCGGGTTGAGATGGTTCGTGAAAGCGTTGAGGAAACTCCACGTCAGTCCGACGACGCAGCCAGGAATTAAACATTTCAAGAAGTTCCTTACATCGAATTTTAAGAGAGGATATCAATCTTTACCTGTACAAAATTTAAATTGCTCAAGAAATCAAACCACAAGATCATCAGAGTCGGATAACGTACGCTAATGCGATTTTAGAGTGACGCAATGAAAATGAAGATTTTCACCAGATATTAAATTTGTAATTAAAATCGCAATAAATATATTTTCAAGTGTTACAAACCTTTTTTTATTTGATCCCCAAACAAAAAAGTTAGAGCTAAATAAAACCCCTCCAAGACTTCTGGGACACCCTTTATATGCACTATATTATATTTTATATATATATATATATATATATATATAATATATTTTTTTTTTTTTTTTTTAGTTTGGGAAGAACCGATTCGCCTCTATTTAAAGGGCATATCTCAGCGGAAAAACAAAGAAAAAGTGAGAGGAAAGACAGAGGAAAAGAAAGGGTGGAGGGGACAGTCGAAGTGGAAAAAGACCAAGGATGACAAGGACTGCAGGGTCGAGCCCCACCATCCTTGGGTGCTAGGGCCGGGAGGGCGCACGTGAAACTCCAGGAACAAGCACGTACAAACGAGCACAAAGAGCACTCAAGAGCACGAGCTTAGAACCCCCTTGCGGGGATATATATATATATATATATATATATATATATATATATATATATAATATATATATATATATACACAAGGAAAATATTATACAACGGTCAAAGCCACGCAAATATAACTAAATAACCAAAATAAATATATTTAAATATTAAAAGAAAAACGTTGGAAAAAAAGTAAGTTTAAATTTATTTATTTTATTTTATTTATTTATTTATTTATTTATTATTATTATTATTATTATTATTTGTTTTGTAGATTTAGTGAGTCATAAAGATGAAAATAAAAATCATAAAATTACTTGTTATTATTATCTTGGTTTCTAAAGCCTTTTCCTGCTTTTCCTGTTATGCATTCAAGTGCAGGAAGGAAGCCAGGTTGTATATATATATATATATATATATATATATATATATATATAGAGAGAGAGAGAGAGAGAGAGAGAGAGAGAGAGAGAGAGAGAGAGAGAGAGAGAGTTTAGTCGCGTAGGAATAAAATGAGCGTATAAACACGTATTCAAACGTATGACCGAGTGATTGGTTTGCGTTTTTGTTGATTGATGTCTAAATTCCAGGAAGTGCGTTGATATTTGTAATATTTTCGGAAAGTACCGCTCACATATTTTTTTTATATTCGTGAAAATGTTTGAGGTTTATCAAGGCAATATTTGGCAAATTTAGTTTTTTAAAGTATTTTAAAATCCGTAATATCCTGTTAGTGTTAGTAATCGTTCGATTATTCCTTTATATTTCAGTGATAAAAACCGGATTAATGTAAATCCCAAATCATTCCTTTATATTTCCGTGATAAACACCGATTAATGTAAATCCGAAATTAATAGGAAAAAGAACAAAAAATAACTGGATTTGTGTACAATTTGGACTAGAGCATTATCCAGAATCTCATCGCATTAATGCGACAACACATAAACACGTGGAAATGTTGTTCTTAAGGTACCAATGCATGTTGTTTCTTTTATTTATCATATTCCCGATGTAGAAGTGTGTGTACCTTAAAAGTAAAATTTTTGGGCGCCCATTTCATACATGCTTCTCTCTCTCTCTCTTTCTCTCTCTCTCTCTCTCTCTCTCTCTCTCTCTCCATTTGCTTCGGTTGCGAAAGAAATGGTTATGGAACTGGAAATTGCATTTGCCTTTTATTCGTTATGACGTCCTTTCAGCGTTCCCACGAACCGCGTTTTATTAGTGAACCAAATACGATTCAGATAACATTCTCTGTCGTACAATGCATCATTATTCCTTTACTTTATTAAAATCGGAATTATATACTGTCTTCATTTACGACTGAGAAAAGTTGCTCTAGCCAAGAATGACACTGTCCGCGCAACCTACAGTGAGCATTGCTCATTCTACTCGCATTCCCCAAAGAACGCGCGTACGTGTAAGCTTCTACAGTATTTTCTTTTTTTCCGCAATTCTTGTTATGTTCTTTAAGGTCGGCTTCTGAATTAATATACTCTCTTATTACTGTTGTCGTCTGTCTATCTTTCTGCAAATTACGTAGAATTACATTTCTTTCATCTTTCATAAGAAACGAGGAGTCGAACAGCGTATCTGACAGGTTGTCATAACGCTCTTTTCCTGTGCATTAGGAATTTGTTGATCAATAGACTACATTCTGTTCTCCATATTACGATTGTTCACAAAGAAATAATAAACTTCTTCTATTGTATACACCCGTATAGATTTTTACGTAATTTAAAGGGAATTTTCTTTAATATTATTATTCTGTACTGTAATAATAATTAATTGAATTTATATATATATCGTAAAGAACGACGCTTGTATAGGAGATATTCCGCGCAAGACGAGAAAGAGAAAACAACAAATGAAAAAATGAAGTACCACCTGGGAATCGAACCCGGGATCTTCCGATTGCCGGTCAGACGCGATAACCACTACACCATGGACTTCACTCTTCCAAATGCCGTAATTCCTCTACATACTCGCAGAAACCAATGCCCCAAGGGGGCACCTCCCGCTTGCCGTAACATTATATACATTCAACTGCAAAGAACACGCAGTATAAATAACGTAAAGAACGACGCTTGTATAGGAGATATTCCGCGCAAGACGAGAAAGAGAAAACAACAAATGAAAAAATGAAGTACCACCTGGGAATCGAACCCGGGATCTTCCGATTGCCGGTCAGACGCGATAACCACTACACCATGGACTTCACTCTTCCAAATGCCGTAATTCCTCTACATACTCGCAGAAACCAATGCCCCAAGGGGGCACCTCCCGCTTGCCGTAACATTATATACATTCAACTGCAAAGAACACGCAGTATAAATAACGTAAAGAACGACGCTTGTATAGGAGATATTCCGCGCAAGACGAGAAAGAGAAAACAACAAATGAAAAAATGAAGTACCACCTGGGAATCGAACCCGGGATCTTCCGATTGCCGGTCAGACGCGATAACCACTACACCATGGACTTCACTCTTCCAAATGCCGTAATTCCTCTACATACTCGCAGAAACCAATGCCCCAAGGGGGCACCTCCCGCTTGCCGTAACATTATATACATTCAACTGCAAGAACACGCAGTATAAATAACGTAAAGAACGACGCTTGTATAGGAGATATTCCGCGCAAGACGAGAAAGAGAAAACAACAAATGAAAAAATGAAGTACCACCTGGGAATCGAACCCGGGATCTTCCGATTGCCGGTCACGCGATAACCACTACACCATGGACTTCACTCTTCCAAATGCCGTAATTCCTCTACATACTCGCAGAAACCAATGCCCCAAGGGGGCACCTCCCGCTTGCCGTAACATTATATACATTCAACTGCAAAGAACACGCAGTATAAATAACGTAAAGAACGACGCTTGTATAGGAGATATTCCGCGCAAGACGAGAAAGAGAAAACAACAAATGAAAAAATGAAGTACCACCTGGGAATCGAACCCGGATCTTCCGATTGCCGGTCAGACGCGATAACCACTACACCATGGACTTCACTCTTCCAAATGCCGTAATTCCTCTACATACTCGCAGAAACCAATGCCCCAAGGGGGCACCTCCCGCTTGAAGTCCATGGTGTAGTGGTTATCGCGTCTGACCGGCAATCGGAAGATCCCGGGTTCGATTCCCAGGTGGTACTTCATTTTTTCATTTGTTGTTTTCTCTTTCTCGTCTTGCGCGGAATATCTCCTATACAAGCGTCGTTCTTTACGTTATTTATACTGCGTGTTCTTTGCAGTTGAATGTATATAATGTTACGGCAAGCGGGAGGTGCCCCTTGGGGCATTGGTTTCTGCGAGTATGTAGAGGAATTACGGCATTTGGAAGAGTGAAGTCCATGGTGTAGTGGTTATCGCGTCTGACCGGCAATCGGAAGATCCCGGGTTCGATTCCCAGGTGGTACTTCATTTTTTCATTTGTTGTTTCTCTTTCTCGTCTTGCGCGGAATATCTCCTATACAAGCGTCGTTCTTTACGTTATTTATACTGCGTGTTCTTTGCAGTTGAATGTATATAATGTTACGGCAAGCGGGAGGTGCCCCCTTGGGCATTGGTTTCTGCGAGTATGTAGAGGAATTACGGCATTTGGAAGAGTGAAGTCCATGGTGTAGTGGTTATCGCGTCTGACCGGCAATCGGAAGATCCCGGGTTCGATTCCCAGGTGGTACTTCATTTTTTCATTTGTTGTTTTCTCTTTCTCGTCTTGCGCGGAATATCTCCTATACAAGCGTCGTTCTTTACGTTATTTATACTGCGTGTTCTTTGCAGTTGAATGTATATTATATATATATATACACACTGAGGAATAAAAAAAATGGGTCGAACAAAATATCTTTGAAAATAATACAAATGCTAAGAATCCAATTAGAATTAATAACTGAATGAGAATTGGCCTTAGGCTATATATATATATATATATATATGATGCAAAGAAAAGGAAAAATGATTCCAAACCTTTTCGTGAATTTAGCAATACACCTCGTCAGGGAATGAAGAGAAAAGTCAAGGTGACAAAAATATATACCTATGTACAGTAAAACAAAAAATGAAAAGAGATTAGCAAAAGACATTTCAACAAGATAGTGTGGGAATGTGTAAAATTGACAATGTGATTGAAAGTATTTTTAAAATGGATGAAAGCACATTCTAGAATATTCCTTTCAATTATATCCGTACTTTTAACGAGAACTTTAGAACTCTCCCACTTTTTTTAATGCAGGAAGAAGGGGCCAAGGGTGAATGGCCGCGGCCCCCACCCCATAGAGGAAGAAGAGCCAAAATCAAGGCCGGTGGTTTTCGAGATGTCTAGACACTCTGCGTTTCAATAATTATTGGAGGTCATAGACAGGAGGAAAGATGGATTGAGGAAGAGTGTTCCAGGGTTGACCGGTTGAGTAGATAAAAGATTGAAAATACCGATTAATCCTTGCGTTAGAGAGTTGGACAGAAAAGGAATGAGGAATACCATGATTACATCTATACATATGGTTAAACAATGCATTAGAATTAGTTGCTGTTCTACACGCATATTTATGCTGTTTTACCCTAATATCTAAAGTTTTTTCCCCTTTGACCTGTATAAATTGAGTTACATTGTGTATATCCGATCGAATACACAGCCAGTAGCATTATCCAAGCTATTCTTCATTAGGCAAGATTTAACTGTATTATACAGGGTGGCGCAAAAGCTGGGAACCATAGGCACACTTTAATAATTTGTTTTAATATGTGTTTTGTTCTTTTCAGATTTGTTGTTGAACCTATGGCACAGAAATTGACAATAGATGAACGGGTGGAGATAGTTTTAATTTGTGCAAGGCGTGGTAACATACACTGATCAATTGCTACTGCTTTTAATAACAAACATAGGCGTATGAGGCAGGGGGATCTGGGGAGCTGCAGCCCCCTCGAAGACTAGTGAATTATGAGCATTTTCAGGGCAGATTTCTCCTGACATTCCTTTTTTTTTTTTTTTTTACTTCTTGAGGTGAATTATTACTTGCTACTATACTTGTAGTTAATAATTAAAACGTAAGTTGAGGACTTACTGAATTCTATATCAACTGCAATGCCGTAGTTTTGCTTCTCATTTACAAATGTTGTAGCAAAATTTTATCTCATTTTTGTAAATTGTAATGTTTTTTATATAAAAAAGGCTTTAATATATGTTACTTATACTCTAATCTTTGTGATATTTTGTGCTACACATAGTGCTTATGCTGAAATCAGGGCACCCTGAAAATTTTTACGACAATTTTTTCATCCCGCCCCCAGTAAAGTGCCATCCCATACGCTTATGATGACAAACACCCTGAGAGGCCGCCAGTTGTTCAGGCATCAGTTGGAAAACTGTTCACTCGCTTCAAAGAAACGGGAAGTGTCCATGATCGGCCGCGTAGTGGCCGGCCAAAAAGTTCAACCGATGCAGCAACATCACTAACGGTACTCAATCACCTCGAAAACAGCCCACGTAAATCCTTAAGAAAGTTATCCCAGGAAACGGCTGTTTCCAGAAGATCCATTCAACGAATTCTTACACCAAATCGTTTGCACCCCTACAAAGTCCAACTCGTTCAGGAACTGACGGTGACGACACAGACCGTCGTGTGGAGTTCTGCCAGCGGTTTCGACAACATCGACAGTTTCATCGAAGGATCATGTTCAGCGACGAAGCGATATTTCACCTCAGCGGTCGTGTCAATAGGCATAATGCACGTTATTGGGCCAATGACAGCCCCCCTGGATGGAGGAAGGCCATGTGCAATTCGATCCACGAATTATGGTGTGGGCTGCGCTCTGGGGGGATCGGTTAATTGGTCCGTACTTTTCCGACGGCAATGTAACAGGTGAAACATATCTGCATATGCTCCAAACATTTCTAATGTCCATACAGGACGACATTTCATTGGCAGAACGGTCGGAGATGTGGTTTCAGCAGGATGGTGCACCACTACATTTCACAACCATCGTCCGGAGCTCTTTAGATGAAATATTCCCAAGCAAGTGGGTCGGACGGCGAGGGCCCATCGAATGGCCACCTAGGTCTCCAGACCTCACGCCTCTTGACTTCTTCTTGTGAGGTCATCTCAAGTCGGTAGTCTATGCTGATCGACCCAGAACCATACATTCTCTAAAGGATAAAATCACATCTGAGTGTGCCAAAATCAGTACCAATGTGTTAAGGAATGTTCAAATATCATGTATTCAACGCGTTAGAAAGTGTCTCCAAGTGGAAGGCCACCAATTCGAACATTTATTATAATTTAATAAAATGTGCCTATGGTTCCTGACTTTTGAGCCAACTTCTAACCTGCTACTATGTTTTCTTAGTTAACATCTAAGAATTATCTTTAATGTAATGACACTGTAAATTAACTGTAAATTAAGTGAACGTGATTTTCACTCTTTCTACAATTTACCGTTCATCCATGAATGAGATAATGAGAACGAACTGGATAAGATTTTGCTCCATGTCGATATATTTCTCTGTCTAATGGGGAGAAAGTAATATAATTTGAGTGAAAATAATACTACCTCATAATAATAATAATAATAATAATAATAATAATAATAATAATAATAATAATAATAATACCTCATGAAAGGATTTCTGCTCAACGAAACAATTCCTTCACTTGGAAGGAATTTCACATTTCCATGAATTGTAAATCACACGGACGAAGTTAAGATTTAAGAGTTTATTTTAAATGGCTTCCTCTGACTCACGATTCAAGAACGCTGTATCGAAAGACTGCAGTTTGGTTTTCATATTCCCAAAGAATTGTATTAACTGCTCAAACGTAATAAAAGCAGTACCAATATTAGTCATGAGACATGACTAGGTTCATGAAATTTTAAGTTATAAAATTTGAGATGCAGAACCATTAAAATGCTTAATTAGCTAACGTACTTTATTCATTGTTAATGATAATCATCTACAGATCAACAGAAGCTAAGGCTAACAAAGACCCTAAGATCCACTCTAAGGATGATGATAGTGATGATAATGATAATGATGATAATGATAAATATCTGCAGAAGCATTTTGAATCATTCTTCATAAAGTCGACTATTCATTCCTCTTCGGCAGATGTTGTTACTCCAACACACCAACAGACGATAAAGTTTGACGTTTGAGGTGATAATAGTAATCTGCGTGGAGTGCCAGAGACTGTACAGCGCTCAGATTAGATGAACTTATGTAGCCCATTGCGTTAACGCCTGGATTATTATTATTATTAATAGCCGGCACCATCATCGGGAGTCGAACCCCCGATCTCGGTGTCTTCATTTCGACGCTGGTTGAAATGATGTTTGAACGAAATTATATGAATACATTTCCAAAACTTCCAGATGACTCGAGTAAAGAAATGAATTTTATGGTCGAGTTCCATGACATAAATCAGCTGCTAATATGATGAGTTGCTCGAGTGCGCTCTTTCACTTGTTTGGACCGTACTTGAATGCATCGTTTCAACTCTTCCTCCATTCGGAGCTTTAACTCATCAACGAACACCCTACACCACCCTAAAAAAGAAGAAAACTGCCATTTGTAATTTTACTCAAAGCAGAAAATTTCAAGGTGAAAGCAATATGAAACGAAATTTGACATTATCTAATGGCAATAAATGTCAATAAAGAGTGAACGCGTCATTAAACGAATCAAAACGTCTTCATAGTCACTCGCAAACACGCAACTTTGAACTTTCATTGCAAGCACCTTTGCATGTATAAAATTACAAATTGATTCAAATTTACGAGTTTATTGCAAACAAAATCGTCCTAAAATTAATTCTTTTCATGGTAGAACTTTATTTCCTTGTATACTTTTACTTCCTAATTATTTAATCGTAAATCCTCCGATGTTTAGTTTAAGATATCTATAAAACCAAATATAATTCAACACAAACATCCGTTATTACATAGTCACTCCATGTTAAATTTTTATTTGTACATGGCATAGGAGAATCGTCTTTTCCTAAACATCATTTTAAATTATGTAAATGGTTTTTTGAATTTTCAACTAGATTTCATCACGTACTTTTGAATACACCGAAGTACGATCGAAATAGCGACTCTATATATATATATATATATATATATATATCGCAAATGAAATCAAACAAACTTGCATATTCAAATAAAGGAATGGCGAACACAGCGGAAGAACGAAACTGTATACTGATAAAATATCTTAAATTTTACATCGGAGAAAAATTCTAATTTAGTTTATTACCCTCCGTAAAGGAAATCCAATTTAGGTCAATAAAACTCCCTGTAAATGTATCATATTCCATAAACATTTTACGCAAACAGTAAACGGAGATGTAGGACATTCGCGTAAGCGAAACGCGTATATGGAAATATGATAAATGACAACACCGAAAATAATATAAAAATAAAGACGGAGAGCAACGGAGAATAACGAACGTACGTTAAAAATATAACGCATTCTGAACGGGAATAGAATTAAAAATTAACGACATGGATTTATATTTCAATTCCATTATAACGAAGACGGATGATATATAATATATATATATATATATATATATATATATATATATATATATATATATAATATATATATATATATATCGGATGGCTAAAAACAAAGGGAGACCTTGAACTTTGGCTGTAAAATCCAAAGTTATGGTCAGATTTCAATAATGTTTTCACACCCGACAACTAAGTAAATTTCCTATAAGGTCAGCGGATTTCAAAGAAAACTAATGAAAATTACGGATTTATTGAACATTTCTTTATGCCACTGGAAATTCTCCATTTACACTACTACTGCATTGTCGGGTCGGCAAAAAAAGGGAGACCTTTTAAATCCTTCATATCTCGGCAAATATGGTATATAGAATCATGAAATTTTAGTATGCTAGTACTCGGTAATTTTATGGTTTGTATGCCATCTTTTAGCATTTTAGCTGAGAAATTGGATTTATGTCGAATATTCCAGAAAAATCTTGCGATAATTAAAGCGATTTTAATTAACGTAAGCCAACTGCAGGAGGTTTGGACAAGCTTCTCAAGAAAATCGATAAAACAGGAGATGCTAAAAGATGGCATACAAACCATAAAATTACCTAGTACAATTAATACAAAAAGCTCGAAATCCAAATCAGTGCATTGACAAAGGAGGGGGAGAGCAATAATTTTGTTGTGTCGAGACGGGCGCCAGTGGAAGCAACTTTGAGAATTGCTTCTTTTGTTTGACTTACTATATTCGTGTTTTATAAAAATTGTATCAATTCACCGATAATTTCACTGCTTGTACGATAGTATAAATGTAGTAAATGATATACAATAAAATTATTGATCGCTATACTTGGGGATGAATTAATATTATGTCTTAAAAGAATAAAAAATATTCACCAATGGAAACACAGGTCCATAACGCATTCATTTCTTTAGGAAAAACGTGGATCTTCGAAGCAACTTAGAGAGTTGCCTATTCCTGCTATTATACTAACGGAATCATTTTAAAGCGCTTAATTAATGAGTTTATAGCATTAAATGACAAAATAACTGGCAATTATTACCAAATATATTTTTAGAAGAAGAAATACAAGCTAATTGTAATTAGAGTTTGCTGAATTATGAGTAAATCAAAGTGAAGTTGTTATATTGAGGTTAATGTCATTCGTCAACTGCCCATCCCCTTCCTCCCCGCCCTCTTCGCGGGAGGTAAAGAGGATAGAGCTGGTGTAAAAATAAAAGAGGTTGTGTGTATATATATATATAAGCAAAGAACCACAGGGAAAAGGAAGTGAACAGGGTTGTGTATATAAAATTCCATGCACAATATGTAATAAATTTTACATTGGTCAAACTGGCAAGACGCTAGAATTACGTATTAAGCAGCATAAATACAGTATAAAAACTGGCCAGGAATAACGTCATTTTCATTCACGTAAGAGATACTAATCATCTCATTGACTAGAAAAATGCCTCAAAATTAAGTTTTAGTAAATCTATTGTTAGTAGAAATATAATGGAATCGAGTGTGATCAAGAATAATGTTGATTTTGTTTTTAATATTAGACCTGGGCTTTACAGATTAGACTTATACATTGTTAGAAAGGTGGTGGATTATTCTGACCTGCATTCTTGCCACTTAATTGTTTGTTTTAATTAACTAAATATTATTTTAATAATTGTTATCATTTTTATGTGTACATTTTAATTGTATTATTTCTTTTATATAGTCTTTATGTACTCGATAGTTTAGTAGACTTGAGAGCAAGTTATCTATTGGGGAAGTTTTAGATTGTTTTAGATTGAGTTGCCTATTAGGGAATTTTTCGCTTCCCCAATAGGTACGGAATATTCTGGAAGTAGTACGTGCTGAGGATTGCGCCATGTCCTTTGTTTCTTTAGACTATTTCATTCTTGCCACTTAATTGCCTGTTTTAATTAAACACTATTTCTAATAACTGTTATCATTTTTTGTGTACATGTTAATTGTATAATTTCCTTTATATAGTTTTTATGTATTTGATAATTTCGTAGCCTTTAGATTAAGTTATCTATTGGGGAAGTTTTAGATTGTTTTTATTGTTTTCAGATTGAGTTGCCTATTGGGGAATTTTTCCATTTGTGTATTTAACTCATTTACTTTGTAAATTCTGTCTATTTCTTTCTTGTCCCTGAAGATGTGAATATATCACGAAAGCGCTCTGACTTTGTGTTTCCTTTTCCTTTTCCCTGTGGTTCTTTGCTTATTAAAAAGATCACATTTGCTTTGTGAATTCTTTGTATATATATATATATATATATATATATGTGTGTGTGTGTGTGTGTGGTGTGTATATATATATATATATAGGCTATTATGTATGCTTCCCTATACATAATTGTCACCGATCGCCACTGATATATATATAGCCTTTGGTTAGCTTCTGCCCGAATTGCTCATTCTGACGAAGGTCAAGCTTTTCACACCACCTTAGACCTACAGTTTAACGTGGAATCCGAACCACGCCCCACCAGCAGCCCAGCGTCTTAACCACTAGGCCACCCAGGGTACCCATTTATTTACCAACCACTTTCTTTATTGTGTGGAAGGATGAACAGCTGGGTTTTGCTGCGCGGCGGCTGTCGTCACCGGGTCTCGATCCTGGGGCCGATGGATTCGTAGTCAGCGACACTAACCACTACACCACCGAGGCACACACACACACACACACATAATATATATATATGTGTGTGTGTGTGGAGAGAGAGAGAGGGAGAGTGTTGGTGAGAAAAAAGAGGAAGGGGTCATGTAAATATGAAATACAGGGTGATCCATAAAAGGTGTACCAGAAATAACTTGTTACATGAATATCTTTGGGAACAACTTTATGGATCACCATATACGATATCGCAACGAAAAAGAAAAATTTTCACCTGTTTAAGTAAACACACACACCACACACACACACACACACACACACACACACGCACAGATATATGGAGATAGGAAGCGACACGTAAGATTTAAATTAAAACACTTCATATGTGGATGAATTTTCTCGTTTCTAAACTAGAATAATTTTAAAAACGACATTTCGCAGTCTGCAAAACCGAAGCGTTTAATATTCATTTACATTGCAAAAGAAAACTAACTTTTTAAAAATAAAATATATTCCATAAGAATACGTGTTTAACCGCACTCAAGATTGGAATACAGAACTCTTTTCAGGAGCTGGCGTATGATTGGGTTGGAATAAAGCAGTATTTCATTAATCTTATCTATGGAAAGTCATTCCAGTGAATAGACTAAAATGTTTGAACGTAGAATTTCGCTGACAGGCCAAATATTCACTTCTGGCTTATTTGTGTCAATTTTCACTTTGCAATTTTGTTATTGCATGTCTCTGATGATGACGAGAATGGTTCTTTTATAATATATATATATAATATATATATATATATATTATGTTTCTAGGTTTTTTTTGGGGGGGGGGGGGGGTACTTAACTTCCTTCTAACAGCAAATGTTACGTGACAGAGGGAACCTACAGCTTTTAAGTATATACAGTAGATATGCTAGAATGCCCGCTGCGCTTTGCACAGCAAAAATCTCCCAAAACAAAACCTAAGGAAAGACTAATTTTAGTGCAGATTACCCTATCCGTTTAGGGGGTCCCCTCCCATTCCCCACTATATATCTTGCGCGGATGTTCTCCTATACAAGCGTCGTTCTTTACGTTAATTATACTGCGTGTTCTTTGCAGTTGAAATGTATTATATATATATATATATATATATATATATATATATATATATATATATATATATATATATATATATATATATAATATATATATATATATATATATATATATATATATGAAAATTATTTCACAAAAGTAACACGTGAAAAATATTTATGATGAATAAAACCACGATGGAAAGGAAACAGAATGGTGCTCAAGCGCTTTCGTCTAATGACATCCTCAGGAACACTGAAGTACATAGATTACAGGTAATCTTGTGCTAAAAATCGGTAGTTTGATCTTGTGCTAAAAATCGATAGTGTTTCCTTACAAAGTTGTATGCCCCTCCCACAATCTTTTAATTTGTAATAATTTTTTTTTTAAATTTCATTTCTCCGTTTATTGTATATGTATGTATGTATATATATATATTATATATATATATATATATATATATATATTTTTTTTCTGTAACCTATATAGCCTGTAACTTTCTATGTACTTCAGTGTTCCTGAGGATGTCATTAGACGAAAGCGCTTGAGCACCATTCTGTGTTTCCTTTCCTTCGTGGTTTTGTTCATCACATATATATATATATATATATATATATATATATATATATATATCATTTACAATTGACAGTAACCGACTTTTTAATACAAATAGTTCGACGATTCACATTATGTTTCGTTGTATCTATAACCATGTTGAAGGAGAAACAAAGAAGCATGGCTGAGTTTCCTCCACACTCCATGTTTCTCCTTCCTCTTCTCTCCTTCTCATTCCGTTCTTAATTGAAAACGCCCTGTAGTAACATATCCCGTTAACTGTACACTAAGATACGGGGGTTGGCTGTGATGAAATGCGAGTACCCATTACATTTGTTAAAAAGACATTACTGTGTTTCTCACAAGACAAAATTTGTCCGACGAGTTTATTTTACTGGCGAATATGGCAATGAAAATGTGAAGGAAGATCGTGGGTTTTGCTGAAAGGCCAATGGAAAGATATGACTTACAGTGCCCGTTACTCAGTGGGTAACACCATCTCCCTATATAAGGGAAGTAAAGAAAATAAAGTCTTGGGAGTTCGACTCCAGATGGTGTTGGTAATAATAATAATAATCATGAGCCAGGAGTTAGCGCTGTTCCTGCAGTTTCTTGCCTTCCTCACGGAATAACACGAGTTACTTTAACGAAAAACAGAACATAACACCGGTCTGCATGAAAATCGATTTCTTTATTTTGAGTTGTGATTCTGAAGCAGTTCGCTGCGCTGAATTCATAAATGCTACCAGTTTTTTTCTATCACCCACAGTTTTAAAGTTATTAGCAAAACAATTTTGGGGCGTTTTGTAATTTTTTACCTTTTTTATCATTAATTAATTTCGTTTTTTCATATTTTTCAGATAGATAATTCTAACATTACGTCTTTAAAATTTTAATAATAGCTTCTAGAGGATGTACCCATAGTCCAGACATATTTTGTTATATTTGTGGTCGGTATGTTGTTGTAAAACAAAGGACAAATGTAACGAACTAACGACCTTCATTAAGAGAGCTTATCATGCTTATTTTGGAATTAAATTAGGAGATCAAGACAAAAGTTGGGCTCCACACAAGGTTTGTCTTACGTGTGTTGCGGCACTAAGGAATTGGAGCAAAGATAAAAAGAAAAGTTTGCCATTTGGGATCCCTATGGTATGGCGCGAGCCTAGAAACCATACCGACGACTGCTACTTCTGTTCTTGCAATGTTAAAGGTTATAATGCAAAGAATAAAGAGAGCCTTCAATACCCAAGTCTTCCATCTGCAATAAGGCCGGTACCCCATGGTCCACAAGTTCCTATTCCCCGCCCACCCGAGAGTCTGGATCAATACAATTCAGATTCTGATTCAGCTCCAAATCCAGACAATGATGATGTTTATGAACAGCCAACAGCTGACCGAGATCCTCCTAAACCATTAACCTAAGCCGAACTAAATGACTTAGTCAGGGATTTGAATCTGCCTAAGGACCCTGCAGAACTTTTGGGGTCTAGATTGCAGGAGAACAATTTATTGGCATCCGACACATACTTCGCTTGGTACAGAAATCGTAAGAAAGACTTCGTACCTTTTTTCGAAGAAGATGGTCCCTTGGTATTTTGCAAGGACATCACAGGATTAGTGTGCAAACAGGCATCGAATACCAAACCAGTGACTGGAGGTTGTTCATAGATTCCTCTAAAACCAGTCTAAAAGAAGTGTTACTGCACAACGGTAACAAATATGCATCAATCCCAGTGGCCCATTCTACTCATTTAAAAGAGACCTATGATAACATGAAACTACTTCTGGAAAAAATTCAGTATCAAAATCACAGATGGATATTGTGTGGGGATCTCAAAGTCCTTTGCATGTTACTTGGGCAGCAATCGGGATACACTAAGATGCCATGTTTTATCTGCGAATGGGATAGTCGAGCACGTGACCAGCACTGGAAGAGGAAAACTTGGCCTCCTAGAGAGAATCTTACCCCAGGATCAAAGAACATTTTACATGACCATCTAGTTGAACCAAATAAAATCCTCCTACCACCCTTGCACATTACGTTAGGCTTGATGAAGCAGTATGTCAAAGCATTGAATAGAGAAGGTGAGTGTTTCAAGTACATTTGTTCAAAATATCCAAAGATTAGCTACGAGAAAATAAAGGAAGGTGTTTTTATAGGTCCTCAGATTAGAAAGTTATTGACAGACGATCATTTCCTGAACACAATGACCAATAAAGAAAAAGAAGCATGGCTTGGTTTCAAAGATGTTGTTGAAAACTTGTTGGGAAACTACAAAAGCCAAAATTATGAAAGACTGGTGGAAAATATGCTTAAAAAGTTTTGCGCCTTAGGCTGCAACATGAGCCTGAAAGTTCACTTCTTATTTTCGCATCTTGACCATTTTCCCGAAAATCTCGGAGATGTCAGTGAGGAGCAAGGGGAACGATTTCACCAGGACATCAAAACCATGGAAAGAAGATATCAAGGAAGATGGCATACAAATATGATGGCGGGTTACTGCTGGTGTCTGCAACGAGATCAGCCTAACGCACAGCATAAGAAAACATCAAAGAAGCACCGGTTTAGTCGTCATTAGTCAGATCTACCTTCGTAGTCTTAAGTCTTTGGAATAAGTCCTGAAATGTTTGCAAGTAAAGAAGGTAAATATATTTTGTTTCTTTCAGTTATTTTTTTATTCTTTCATAAACAAGCAATATGCTTGTCCAAGAGCTAGGAGCTATTTAATTCTGCTTTAATTAGGTTTTACTCTATCACCTAAAGATTTCATGCTACAAGGGGTGCTGTAATACCTCATCTGTCCCCAAATGTTAACCACCCATTGATGGGAGGGGAGAGAGTATTTTGCTGGGAACGGGACTGGTTGTTATATATATTTACCCTACATTATATGTAAACGTTACTGTAGTCTATAACAACAAAATTTATGGTTTAGCATGTGCAATCCAATGTTGGTCTCGATAAGATGGTTCACATTTGGGGATAAATGGGGGATTTATGACACCCTGTAGTAAGAAAACCATACGTGATAGGGAAAACCTAACTATATTTTTGAGATCAGCGCACTCAAATTATATAGAATCACCAACTAGTTTGTAAAGATCGATCGACAAGTTTTCAAATGTGTAGTGGTGTAATTCAAGAAATATTATTAATAAGCTCTCCACTCTACAGAAAGGAAACGGACGTGGCACGCTCTACGAGACCAAGTGACCAATTTTCATTGACTTTCTTCTGCATTTTTAATCTCGACACAGTTGGTATTTCTACTTTTTTAAAATAGTAAAACTAAATATCTTTAATTGAATTTAATCTCGAACACAGTATTACGAACAGGAAAATTCTTTATTATTTGGGTAGTTTCTCCCAATAGCGAAATCCAAGTAACTTCCTATCCCCAAGGTCAACTGAGAAAGATTAAGGTCAGCGTTCTCCCCTTTGCAAACTGTCTATGGTCACCGAGAGGCGTCGGACCATTAGTTTCTCGAAGTACAAGAAATCAGAAAAAGCTTGAAATAAAACAGCCAAGGGAACAAGAACCCGGGTATGCTGATGCCCAAGTACCCAAAATTCGGTAAAATGTATATGTGTGTATGTATGTATGTATATAGGAAAGATATAGGCAACTTCGTTCGTACAAGCACACGTAAGCTATTCGTTGTTCAATTATATATATATATATATATATATATATATATATATATATATACCTTCAACCTTTCAAATGTTCCGTGCGATGATTCCTCATTTCACGAAGGTTAAGCTTGTCACCCCTCCTCTCGAGTTGGCCTGGTGAAGTAGAGAGCTGGTTTCTTGTATTCTCCACTTCACATAGCCAGGTACACCCGGCTCATCTGGGATTGGTCTGAGCCAGGCGTCTAATCTTCTTTTGAAGATGTCCACTGCAATACCACTCGTGTTCCTTAGTTCTTTGGGCAGCTGATTAAACAGTTTTGGTCCTCTTACAACAAAACTATTTTCTTTCAGGGTTAAGGATGTTCCCTGTCTCGCCTTTAATTTGGGAACACGACACAGTCTTCCTTTTCTACTTTCCACCGTTGTTTTGGGAGTTATAGGATTCAGAGTAAGATTAGGGGCTAGTTTCTCCATTATTTTCCAAGTGTAAATAATGAGGTATCTCTCTCTTCTCCTTTCCAGTGAATATAGGTTTAATTCGCGTAACCTTTCAAAGTAATTTAGTTCTCTGCACCCACCCATTGATCTTGGCTGTGAAGCTTCTCTGAATCTTATATACTATTGAGCTAAAATGTGTGTGTGTGTGTGTGTGTGTGTGTGTGTGTGTGTGTGTGTGTGTGTGTCTGTCCGCTTTCTTTGGAACCGTGCACAGACTAAACGGCACATCGGAAAATTCTACAACCACAACCAACTGATAGCCCATGAGCTGCCGATGTGCTCTGTCAAGGCCCCAGCACCGTGATAAAACTACAGAAAAGAACGCAGCCGTGAAAATCTTGAGCTTCACATTGTGTGACATATACTGCAACGCAGTATATGTCACAGTGCTACCTGCCCGGGGGTAGTGGGGGGGTAATTGGGGGAGTGGGGGTGGGGGTAATGGGGAGAGGGGGGTAATGGGGTAATGGCGTTTTTTTTTTTTGTGAGGGTAATGGGGTAGTGGGGTGGGGGTTAATGGGGGAGAGGGGTGGGGGTAATGGGGGTAATGGCGTTTTTTTAATTTTGTAGCTGGATCACAGTGCTACCCGCCCGGAGGGCTACCTGCCTGCAGGACCAAGTTGTACAACAGTCGCGAGCGATAGCGAGCTACCGCTTGTCCCTTCTAGTTGTCTAATATCTTCTTTTTTATATGGGCATGTTAGGACCGAGCAGTATTCTAATTTGGGTATGTTCACTGTTTACTGTAGAGGAGTCATTATATTCCTATCCCTTCGTTTAAAGGTTCTCAGTATCTGCCCAGTTATTCTCTTTGCTCTGTTTACTGCTATCTTATTTTGTGTTTCAAATTTCGCATCATCAGTCATTACAACTCCTAAATCTTTTGCTTTAGAATTTCTCTGAATTTCCTGTCCATTTGGGGTATAGTATGCCATGGATTTTAGGTCCTTCCTTTTTCCGTACCGTAACAGTTGAAATTTCTCGGTGTTAAACTTCATATTGCTGTCTTCCGTCCACTTGTAGATTCTGTTTATGTCTGTTTGTAGAGATTCTATATCCTCTGGGTTTCTGATTTTTCAACTGATCTTTGTGTCATCGGCAAAGGATGTTACTGTGCTGTCTCTGGTAACGTCCTCATCTATGTCAGTTATCATGATTATGAAGAGTAGTGGAGCTAATACTGTTCCTTGTGGTACTGAGCTGAGGACCTCTGATTCTGATGAAGAAACTCCTTGTACTGTAACGACTTACCGCCGCTCACTAAGGAAATTATATATCCATTTCCCTACTTTTCCTGTTATTCCCATATACTGTATTTCAGTTTATGTATTATGATTCCATGGTCACACTTGTCGAACGCTTTGGCAAAGTCTGTGTATATTACATCATAGTTTTCATTACTTTCAAGTGCATCAATAATGTTGTTGTAGTGTCCATTAGTTGTGATAGGCATGATCTGCCTGATCGAAATCTATGTTGGTTGTCATTGAATTTTTTCTGAGTTTCCAAAAAGTCAGATTTTCTGTCTAACTATTCTTTCAAATATTTTAGTGAGATAGGATGTAAGCGATACTGGCCTATAGTTTTTGGCCTCGGCTCGATCTCCTCCTTTATATATTGGGTCTATGTTCGCGATCTTCAGGATGCCCGGTATTTCTCCCGTGTCCAGTGATCGTCTCCATATCCAATATAGGGCTCAACGATTGTATTCTTGCAGTTTTTGATCAGTGTGGCATTCCATTTGTCTGGTCCTACCGCTGAGTGTGCTTTTAGTTTCCCTATGGCTTGTGTGATATCATCTTTCGTAAAGTCGAAGTCCGTTATACTTTCCCCTTGTAGTTCTTCTTCAAAGAACACGTTTCTATCGCATATCAGTTTGTCAGTTTTTGGGATACTGAAAGTTGATTCGTACTGGGCTCTTAGTATTTCAGCTACTTCTGCTAGATCATCAGATAAAGCACTGTCTTCATTTTTTAAAGGTCCGATAGTCGTGTGATTTTTCAACTTCCTTTTTGCAAAATTATAGAAGTACTTTGAGTTAACCTTTATCGCTTCTATTGCGTCATCTTCTTCTTTTTCTGTATGCTTCTCAATTAGTTCCTGTATGGCGCAATCGATACTCTGCAGTTTATCATTTAATATTTTTCTGATGTTGTTTTCTTTGTAGTTACTTAATTTTGCAGTCACTCTTTTTCTCTTTCGGAACAATTACCTCTTTTTGTCTCTCGAACCTGCTTCTCTTTCCTCTTTGTTGTATTTTTGGGACATGTCTTTCACACAACTTCCAGCGTCTTCTCCTCTGAGGTCATTAGCATCTCTTCTGTTGTCTTGGCCTTGAAGATGGTTTTCCAGTCTATTACTTCCATGCTGGATGCAACACCTTCCCAGTTTATAGCTTTGGACTGAAAATTAAAAATTTCGAATTTGTTTCTTCCTGTTGTTCGTGTTCTTTCCTTTCCTGTTGCTTTTATATTGGTTGTTATTTCAATAATGTTGTGATCCGATATTATGGTTGGGATATTTCTACGTTATCAATTAGGTTGCTGTTGTTTGTGAATACCAAATCTAGGCAGTTGCTTTTTCTTGTTTTTTCTGTTATTTCTTGTGTTAACATAAATTCATCAGCTGGAGCTAGTATCATTTTTACCTGCTTCTGGTCTTCCTGTGTGCCCCCCTTATCCTGGTTATACATATATTTTTTCCTATCCTTTTATATTTCATGAATGGGAAATTAAAATCACCACAGAGAAAAATATTTGGGTTGGAAAATGTAGATCTTTTACCCAGTTTCTGTCCTCTGTAATGGAATCTGAGAATTTTGAAGTTGGCGTGTTCAGGGGTCTGTAACTCTGTATATTACCATTAGTAGTTTTAGTACCATATTTAATTTTTCAACTTTTGTGGCTACACATTCTACGTAGCTGTTTGAAGTACTTATAGTCATTTCTGCCACATGCCTTTCGCGTGTGTAAATAGCACATCCTCCTTTACGTCTCACTGTCCTGTCGGCTCAGAGGACGTTAGAGTTGTCAATTTGTATTTCTTTTTTGTCAGTACAAAACTCACAGTTTTCACAGTTCGCCTGGCAGTCCTTTAGATGGGTTTCCGTGAGGCATGCAAAGTCTGCTCCGGTTTCTTGCATGAATCCTTTCAGGTATAACACTTTGTCTAGGGAATGGTTTGATTTAAGGCCCTGAATGTTGGCTAGGATTATTTTTATTTTTTCTCTATTGTTTTTACATACATGTGGGTCTGATTCGTTTTCCAATAGTGGTGCCGGTTTCGTTGCCTTGTAATCCTCCGAGAATTTTCCTCTCTTTATCTGTTTCGATACCAGTTGCGCGATATCACGTGTAATGTCTTTTTGTCTGCTTTCTGTACGGCTCTCGGATCCCTGTATTTGTCAGTTGGTTTTGTATTTGCTGGATGGTAGTCAATAGTTGAATTGTGTGGGCTGCATCTAATATATATATATATATATATATATGTATATATATATGTTAACCCCTCCGTCTATGGCCCTGGGTTGGTTCGGATCGACGGGGGTTCTAGTTACGGAGGCAAGCAACGGATATTTCTTCTATATACTTTTCTTCTATAACTTCTAATTCTTTTCTCTCGCTTTATGGGGTCGACACTCTGTTAATTCTTTTCTTTCAATAATACTCTGATACTTCTACTTTATTGACTAAATTCCTCTGAAGATAGCCCAACTCGAGGGGGAAAATAAAAAGTTTCGCTTGCTGTGATTTACTTCTTAAAAATATACAGGTACTGCTCTGAATTTACAGGGGTAGAGGTTCGACCTCTTTCGACCATAGCTCAGGCCGGAATCTAAAAATATTAAGGAGGCAAGGGGCCTCTGCCCCCTCCCCGCAGCGAGGCTGCTAACAAGGGAGTCCTAGCAGTGACCAAAGCAGAGAGCCGTAATGAAGTGTCCTTCATTTTACAAATACATGTATAATATATGCCTGAATGTTGGGGGATGGCAGTTGGAGGTTAAGTTCCCCCCTTTTAAACACGATCAGGTGTTTGAAAGTTTCCAAATAAAAAAAAAATAAAAATAAATAAAAATAAAAACTAATCTTTTTTTTTTTGCCGAATCTTCATTTCTGAAGGCGATATCATTTCATAATAGTACATAAGTACAATTGAAGTACACGACTGAGTACATTTTCGTTTGGGTTTATTACAATTATGATTGCGATTATGGATTACTTCCCATTCGCTTATGATTGTCCCTTAGTTCTATTAAAGTACATTCTTACATTATATATAAAGTCATTACATTCAATTATAGTTTCATTGAAGTACATTACGTCGTTACCATTCTTACAGTGTTTATATATATATATATATGGTTATATTATATGTTAGATTACATGGTTAGATTACATGGTAGATTACATGGTTAGATTATATGGTCAGATTATATGGTCAGATTATATGGTCAGATTATATGGTTATATATAGGTTATTATATATGGTTATTATATATGGTTATTAGTACAACACAAGTACATGAGACATGACAAGATAATTTATATACAACATAATATGTTATATTACATTATAATATGTTATGAATTTGGATCAGAGCGAAAGATGTTGTTTCTTAAAAACGTTCAATTCTGCTGTGATTCGCGAATTCGACCACTCAACTACTGTAAGCCTAATGAATGTCTTGTGAGGGGTGAACGCACATGTACGTAATACAATAGGTTGTGTGCGTAATATAGAGACGCGTAAAATATGGACTGATAGGTTGATAGGTATCAGTAGACAATAGGTAGGAAACAACATAAATAATGATATATAGAGAATGAAGTTTTTTTTTTCTTTATTATTATTATTATTATTAAGGAATTTACCATACATTCAATACGGAAGATGTCCAAATACTAAACACGTGATTCAGTGTTCAAGGTATGGAAAACGTGAAGAGAATTAAGTTACTTTTGACGTCATAGTTATTCACATTATGTCATACGTACAGTATAACTGTAAGTCATTATTTGGGAGGACCTAAAAGAAACGAATTAAAGACAGAGTGGGTATCAAGGACTAAGAAGCACAACTACGGGTTCCAATCCTCTTATATGCAATGCGTATGTATAATCTAGGGTCGAGGGTGAGATGCAAGACAATCATAATTAATTACAATAACTTCTATAACAAATGGAAAATGGATACGACTAAACCATAGATATGGTAGATCGTAGGGTTGACACGAACAAAAAAATAGGAACTACAAGTAAAATTTTATCCAAACTCGCGTTAAGCGATTTTGGTTCTTATGTAAAAATGAATATTGATTATTCATTTCATTTTTACATTGCTCTCCCCTTTTTTTAAAAAAAAACGATATTTATACAATAATCTAATAGGGTACCATTAATACAATACAAATGAGAAAATCACATCCTAACTACTTCAAGTTAGATGACGAATTTTTCTTTACATTACAAATTTTTATACAGAACAAGTGAGCTATTATATAATATAAAAATTCAAAGATTAATACTTCAATTTTAGACAAACAATTAAGTTAGACAAGAATGATATTGTTAAATTTTTTACAAAATTTGTATTTTTCTGTGGGAAAAATTATGTACATAATGAATAGTAGGTAAAAGGGAAAAAATATAAATTATTTTCCAAGTTACCCTGATCGTGCAGTCTATAACTAATTTTTATTGACTATTGTAAGTAAAAAATCGAATTACGTAATGGATGATGTATAGACCTGTGGTCTAGTGTGTATTTTGTGTATTAGATACAAAGTGTGTACCTTATAACTTTGAGGGACAGATTAGCTGAGAGGATTTTTAAATTAACTGAATAAACGCCTGAGCAAAAATTTATATTTAGTAAGCAAAAATGCGTAGGACTATATAAATAGCATAGTTAGCAGTTACACGCTATGAAATAGTTTATTGTGACATCCAATGATTTTAGCATAAGGTTTGTGTATATAGTATATAGTGTGCGTACATGCATTTTTATTGACTGTTGTAGGTACAAATCGAATTACGTAGTGGATGATGTATAGACCTGTGGTCAAATGTGTAGGGATTTGGAAGGTTTTTGAATTAACAAAGTTTAAAAATAATGTATAATAATTTAAGATGGGTTTAGGGTTATAAAATCTTTTAAGTTTAAGTCAATTATTGTTAAAATCTAATTATAGGTAGGATTATGATGGTGTATGCATATGAGTTTCATGTGAAAGTGACTTGAAGTACGGAAAGGAAATGAATTCGAATATGTATCAAAGTAATAGAATTCAATTAGGATTATCGATTTTACGTAATTAAATCAGTTACACGTATATGAAGGTAATAAAAAAAAACGTACTTAGAGGACCTTACAAGTAATGAAAGCAAATCTAGCGGTATTAAAAATTAAATTTTGAAGGTAGAATTAAATTCGACTAGTAACATTCCTAGCTATATATGAACTATATAACCATTAACATTAACCAGAAGTATCCCTACGATAATTGAATTAAGAAAATTAAGAATACAGATTAACAATAGAAACCAATTTATGCATTTTAATGAGCTAAACATAATTTTATAATATTCTTAAAAATAAAAGTAAATCGAACCTTAGACGAGTTTCGGCCAAGAATAAAAAAGTTATTGAAATGGAAGGAAAGCATTTCGAACAATCTTTTCTTTTAATAATTTCAGGTAAATTTTACATTAAAAATTATTTTTATATACTAAAAAAAATATTAAAAAGGTTTAATAATTTTTGCATGTTAAGTAGAAAAATTATACTCTCGTTAAATGTTGATAGACTGAATTATTTGATATTTTAGTCTGAAAACTTGTTTGCATATGATAAATACATGTTTTATTGTGTAGAAGTTTCATTAAAATTAAATGACAAAAAAGAATAAACACAACTGAAATTTAGGTATGTGCGGTCCTACGGGTAAATTTCCCGACCATACAGAGCAAGATAAATTAGGTACATGATCGATTAATTATTACACTATTTCTGTCATCATATAATCGCAATAATTATAAAACTCGTTACCAACATTTGTAAAAACGGTTTTGGTTGCCAACAATAAAATATGTCATTTTACCTATATATTTTTATACGCAACAATGGCATGAAAAAGAAAAGACAAATCGGTCCATTTCCTTCTTACAACAAAACAAAGAAGGTTAACTAAAGACGCAACCCGGTCAATTCAGGTTGAATTAAATTCTCTTTTACAACAAAAAAAAAGGTTGAATTAAATTCTTAAATTACATTTTCTTAAATTAAATTCTCTTAACTTACAAAGAAAAAGTTGAATTCAATTGACTGCATTGAAATGACTTGGGACTTAAAAACTGACTTCTTAAAAACTAACTTCTTCAAAACTAACTGCTTCAAAACTAACTGCTTCAAAACTAACTGCTTCAAAACTAACTGCTTCAAAACTAACTGCTTCAAAACTAACTGCTTCAAAACTAACTGCTTCAAAACTAACTTCTTCAAAACTGGCTTCTTCAAAACTGGCTTCTTCAAAACTGGCTTCTTCAAAACTGGCTTCTTCAAAACTGGCTTCTTCAAAACTGACTTCTGTAATCTCTGGGGCGGTTGTCCCTCTTGGCGCAACCTTCTGACTTGACCTCTTGTCAAGTATTTCTATAAATCTCTGGGGGCGGTTGTCCATCTTGGCGCAACCTTCTGACTTGACCTCTTGTCAAGTATTTCTATAAATCTATCTCTGGGGGCGGTTGTCCATCTTGGCGCAACATTCTGACTTGACCTCTTGTCAAGTATTTCTATAAATCTCTGGGGCGGTTGTCCATCTTGACGCAACCTTCTGACTTCAAAACTTATTTGCAACTTATTTGCAACGAAAACTGACTTGCAACTTATTTGCAACGAAAACTGACTTGCAACTTATTTGCAACGAAAACTGACTTGCAACTTATTTGCAACGAAAACTGACTTGCAACTTATTTGCAACGAAAACTGACTTGCAACTTATTTGCAACTAAAACTGACTTCAAAACTGACTTGCAACTTATTTGCAACTAAAACTGACTTCAAAACTGACTTCAAAACTGACTTGCAACTTCTTTGCAACTAAAACTGACTTCAAAACTGACTTGCAACTTCTTTGCAACTAAAACTTACTTCAAAACTGACTTGCAACTTCTTTGCAACTAAAACTGACTTCAAAACTGACTTCAAAACTGACTTGCAACTTATTTGCAACTGAAACTGACTTCAAATATCTCTCTAAATCTATAAACTCTCTATAAACACTCTCTTAATTTGCAAGTCAATTCAATTCAATAAATTGAAAAAAAATTGTAAACAAAAATAAAAAAAATGTAAACAACATTTCACTCTAATGTACGCGAAGGTACTGTACTATTATGTTTGGTACATAAAATAAAATTATTCTATACTGAATATAACAGTGAAAATAACTTAAATTAACTCTTGAAATTAACTCTCTTTGAAATTAACTCTCTTTGAAATTAACTCTCTTTGAAATTAACTCTCTTTGAAATTAACTCTCTTTGAAATTAACTCTCTGTTACATTTAACTCTCTGTTACAATTAACTCTCTGTTACAATTAACTCTCTGTTACAATTAACTCTCTGTTACAATTAACTCTCTGTTAAATTTAACTTCTCTTAGTAATTTTCACAGAAGTTAAATGTGTTTCACTAAAAAAAAATGTATCACTAGTGTCTGAAATGTTCACTGTGTTTCTTGTAAATTCTGATTTGATACTCATTATTAACTGTTAATAATACTGACTTTTCAAGTGTTTATAAATTACTTAAAAAACAAAATGTACTTAACAAAAGTTCTACTGGCAAAATCCTCAGAGACGTGTCCTGAAGACGTCTTGCTGGCTACTTCTTCTTGGATGAAAACTAGGCGTGGAGAACTTGGAGTCGTGACACACCGTTTCAAGGGTGGATGTTACGAACTAGAAGTCGTGACACGCCGGTCAACTGGTTTTATCCTGATGCAGGATAATTTCTATCTTGGCCAAAGAGTGGCCTCTTCTTAAAGTAATCTTCTTCTTAAAGTAATCTTCTTCTTAAAGTAATCTTCTTCTTAAAGTAATCTTCTTCTTAAAGTAATCTTCTTCTTCTAAAATCTGTTAAGATCCTGGTAAAGGGTCCAGTCTTGTTATCTTCCTTCTTCTATGTGTTTATCCTGGCTATAGGGTCGCCAGTCTGTTAACCCCTCCGTCTATGGCCCTGGGTTGGTTCGGATCGACGGGGGTTCTAGTTACGGAGGCAAGCAACGGATATTTCTTCTATATACTTTTCTTCTATAACTTTCTAATTCTTTTCTCTCGCTTTATGGGGTCGACACTCTGTTAATTCTTTTCTTTCAATAATACTCTGATACTTCTACTTTACTGACTAAATTCCTCTGAAGATAGCCCAACTCGAGGGGGAAAATAAAAAGTTTCGCTTGCTGTGATTTACTTCTTAAAAATATACAGATACTGCTCTGAATTTACAGGGGTAGAGGTTCGACCTCTTTCGACCATAGCTCAGGCCGGAATCTAAAAATATTAAGGAGGCAAGGGGCCTCTGCCCCCTCCCCGCAGCGAGGCTGCTAACAAGGGAGTCCTAGCAGTGACCAAAGCAGAGAGCCGTAATGAAGTGTCCTTCATTTTACAAATACATGTATAATATATGCCTGAATGTTGGGGGATGGCAGTTGGAGGTTAAGTTTCCCCCCTTTTAAACACGATCAGGTGTTTGAAAGTTTCCAAATAAAAAAATAAAATAAATAAATAAAAATAAAAACTAATCTTATTTTTTTTTGCCGAATCTTCATTTCTGAAGGCGATATCATTTCATAGTAGTACATAAGTACAATTGTAGTACACGACTGAGTACATTTTCGTTTGGGTTTATTACAATTATGATTGCGATTATGGATTACTTCCCATTCGCTTATGATTGTCCCTTACAGTTCTATTAAAGTACATTCTTACATTATATATAAAGTCATTACATTCAATTATAGTTTCATTGAAGTACATTACGTCGTTACCATTCTTACAGTGTTTTATATATTATATATATATGGTTATATTATATGGTTAGATTACATGGTTAGATTACATGGTAAGATTATATGGTTAGATTATGGTCAGATTATATGGTCAGATTATATGGTCAGATTGTATGGTCAGATTATATATGGTTATTATATATGGTTATTATATATGGTTATTAGTACAACACAAGTACATGAGACATGACAAGATAATTTATATACAACATAATATGTTATATTACATTATAATATGTTATGAATTTGGATCAGAGCGAAAGATGTTGTTTATCTTAGAAACGTTCAATTCTGATGTGATTCGCGAATTCGACCACTCAACTACTGTAAGCCTAATGAATGTCTTGTGAGGGGTGAACGCACATGTACGTAATACAATAGGTTGTGTGCGTAATATAGAGACGCGTAAAATATGGACTGATAGGTTGATAGGTATCAGTAGACAATAGGTAGGAAACAACATAAATAATGATATATAGAGAATGAAGTTTTTTTTCTTTTTATTATTATTATTATTATTAAGGAATTTACCATACATTCAATACGGAAGATGTCCAAATACTAAACACGTGATTCAGTGTTCAAGGTATGGAAAACGTGAAGAGAATTAAGTTACTTTATGACGTCATAGTTATTCACATTATGTCATACGTACAGTATAACTGTAAGTCATTATTTGGGAGGACCTAAAAGAAACGAATTAAAGACAGAGTGGGTATCAAGGACTAAGAAGCACAACTACGGGTTCCAATCCTCTTATATGCAATGCGTATGTATAATCTAGGGTCGAGGGTGAGATGCAAGACAATCGTAATTAATTATAATAACTTCTATAACAAATGGAAAATGGATACGACTAAACCATAGATATGGTAGATCGTAGGGTTGTGACACGAACAAAAAAATAGGAAGCTACAAGTAAAATTATTATCCAAACTCGCGTTAAGCGATTTTGGTTCTTATGTAAAAATGAATATTGATTATTCATTTCATTTTTACATATATATATATATATATATATGGGATGAATTTCACATTAAACACGTGAAATGAATGAATGCTGCAAACCCACAAGGAAAAAGAAAAACGATTCTTTTTCCTTGTGGTTGCAGTGTATATATAATATAAGTATAATTATATATATATAAATATATATATTATATAGCCTTTGATTAACCTTTGGTTAGCTTCCGCCCGAATTCTTCATTCTGACGAAGGTCAAGCTTTTCACTCCACCTTAGACCTACAGTTTAACTTAGAATCCGAACCCAGCCCAGCGTCTTAACCACTAGGCCACCCAGAGTACCCATTTATCTACCAACCACTTTCTTTATTGTGTGGCAGGATGAACAGCTGGGTTTTGCTGCGCGCCGGCTGCCGTCACCGGGTGTCGAACCCGGGGCCGATGAATTCGTAGTCAGTGACGGTAACCACTACACCACCAAGGCGCCTAATATATATATATATATATATGTGTGTGTGTGTGTGTGTGTGTGTATATACTTACTTTAGGTTACGTTAGGTGAGTTTGAACGACGGTTCAGGATTGACCTGCGGTCGATCCTTCTGCAGCATTCCGCCTCATTTGCGGGGTTTGGTGAAGGAGCGAATTGCTGTCTGATCTCCTCCTGCCCTTGTAGCCAGCCACGCATGGCTGGTCAGGGACTTTGCACAGGAATCTGTCCAGCTGGTTCTTGAAGTTATTGAGGTCGGTGTGCTAGAAATTCCTCACTTCTTTTGGTAGGACATTGGAAAGCTTTGGGCTTCGTATTCTGAGGGTATTTTCCATCCTCGTTTTCGTGGCCCCTTGTCCCAAAGAAGCTGGGGCCGCACGAAATCTGCCTCTTCTCTCATTCCAGTTTGTTTCTATTTCATTTCTAAGGTTAGGGACAGAGCCCTCAAGTATTTTCCATATGTATTTTATTGCGTACCGCTTGCACCTTCTTTCGAGAGAGTAGAGTTTCAGGGATTGTAGTCGAGACCAGTAGTCTTCACCTTCCGTTTCCTCTATCTTAGACGTAAAAGTCCTTTGTATAGCTTCAATGTTCGCAATGTCTTGTTTTCTGTATGAGCTCGTGAGTACTTAGCAATACTCAATTATTGATAGGACTAGGCTCTTCCATAATTTGAGCATGATGTTTGCTTTTCTGCTGCGGAAGCTCGTCCAGATGATTGCCATTATTTTTCTAGCCGTTGTAATTTTGATGTTATAGTGCTCTCTGAATTCTGCATCCGTCGACATTATTACTCTAAGATCTCTGACTTGTGGATTTGGTGTTATCTGTTTGGCTTACAGAGTTTTGTACCCTTTTTTTCTGTAGCTCCTTGTTATTATCATATCTTAGAAGTTGGAATTTTTCTTCGTTGAACTTCATATTATTGTCTTCTGCCCACTGGAATAATGTTTCAATGCCGTTTTGTAATTTTCTTATGTCACCTTCGTTCAGTATTTCCTTACATACAGTATCTTTGTGTCATCTGCGAAACATGATATACAATACTGTTCTTAATATCTGCATCAGTATCTGCAATCATTATTATGAGTAGCAAGGGAGCGAATACTGTCCCTTGTGGGACAAAGCTCACGACTTCCGAAACTTCCGATTTAACACCGTTTATCACCACTCTTGTGTTCTTTGCGTCAAGAAATTAAATATCCATCTTCCTCGCTTTCCAGTAATTCCTGTATTCTTAAGTTTGTTTGCTATGGTTCCATAGTTACCTTTATCGAAGGCTTTAGCAAAGTCCGTATATATTACATCTATATTTTGTCCTCGACACAATGTTTCCAATATTTTCTCCTGGTGATCTAGTAGCTGTGATAGGCATGATCTTCCAGCCCTGAAGCATTGTTGATTTGGGTTGTATAAGTCTTTTTCTTGTCGGTAGTAGGTAGTTTTGCCTCTAATTGTACGTTCAAAAGACTTTATAAGGTGTGACGTGAGAGCCACTGCCCGATAATTCCTGGGCATTGCTCTGTTACCACCTTTAAATAGGGGGGGGCAATGTTCGCGTTCTTTAAAGGGAGTGGAATTTGTCCTGTGTCGAGTGATTTCCTCCATAGTAAGTATAGCGGTTTGGCAATACTCTCTTTACATTTCTTCAGAAACGTGGCACTCCATGTGTCTGGCCCTGGCCCTGATTTGTCTCGCATCTGTGATAAGGCCGTAATTACATCTTCCGTGAACTCGAAGTCCATTAATAGGTTTGTGCCGGAATTTGTTCTTGGTTGATTTGTATCTATGTCGAAAAATTCGCCTGGGTTTTCCACTTCCATCTCGGACTTAGGGGTGCTAAACACAGAGTTAAATTGTTTCCTAAGCAGTTCGCTTATTTCTTTCGGGTGATTTGTGCATTCGGCCTCCATGTCTATCAATGGACCAATACTCTCCTTATACTGCATTTTCCTTTTCGCAAACGTGTAGAAGTATTTTGGGTTATTTTTTATGTTTTCTGCTACCTTGTTTTCCTCCTCGTTTGTCTTATGTATAATGTTTGCTTTAGGTCCATTTCTATTTCGCCAAGTTTCCTCTCTAGTTTGAATCTCTTTGCATCAGTTCTACATTTGTGGGGATGTTTTACGGTTTGTCTTCGTTGCCTGAATAGTATCCTGATTTTCCTCTCGAGCTTGCCACGTTTTCTTTCCTGTCTCTGGAATATGTTTTAGTATTATAGGTTTGGTTTCAGTCCCTATTATACATAGTATTTCTTGTGCAGTCTTCTCGTGAAGTAGCAATTCCCAATTTACCTCCTTTAAATCTTTATTTACGTTTTCCCAATTTACTTTCTTTGAATTTATGTTTAAGCCTTCAAATATTCCATCTGCCTCTCTAGGATGCGTTTTCGGACCCCTGGGGGCTAAGTTTAATGGTATATCGATGAGGTTATGGTCGGAGAACTTTGTGGGCGTTACTTTTTTATTTATTATTATCTCGTTATTTTTTGTGAAGATTAAATCCAAAATGTTCTCTTTTCTTGTGGCTTCACAGATTTCCTGGGTAAGGGCGTAATGTTCCTTAATATCTAATAGCATTGTTGCTTGAGTTCTATCATCTTTAGTAATGTTGGCATGAAACTTCTCGACATATATTACTTCGTCATTTTTCTTCCATGTTATGAATGGGAAATTAAAATCTCCTAAAATTAGAATATTTGTTGCTGGAGTTTCACGTAATTTTAATATGTTTTCTATTTCATTTGTAGCAAATTGGAATTAACTTTTTGTGGTGTTTGGTGGTCTGTAGATGTTCATAATGGTTAGGTTCAGTTCTTTTACTTCTAATATAATAACTTCGACTGTGCTGTTTGATTTGTTTACCTTCACTTCACATGTGTATGTTTTTCACGTAGATGCAACACCCTCCCCCTCGTCTAGCCACTCTATCTGCTCTGTGTATGTTGTAGTCCAGCAATGCTAATTCAGTATCCTCGATGCAGTTTTCGCAGCCTTTTTCATATTTATGTAAGTGTGTTTCCGTTAGGCATCTATGCTGGCTTCAGTAGCTAAATTCTGTAAGTATTGTAATTTGCAGCCTGCATGGTCCGTGTAGAAGCCTTGAATATTTGTGTATAAAACATTTATCGGGTTTCTAATTTCCGTGTTCAGTTTTCCTATATAGTGGTCGTTTCCAGGTCGACGTAGGTTCCTGTTTGGTGTTATTGGTTTGGCCGCTGCATTTGGGAGAATTAGGGTTGCGGCACTTGATACCACTGTGGTTGTAATAGCGGTGGGTGGTGTTGGATAGAGGGGTGATGTATGTAATGGTGTGGGGAATATACCTGCGGAGTCCTGTCCTTTCTTGTTAGCAGGGCAAGCCGTGCTTTTATTGTTCTTATTTCCTCTGAAAAATTTGTTTCCTTGCTCCTGTTGTACTTCTAATACGGATCGGGTCTGTTCTTTCCCGTTCTCTTCTTTGAGTACCCTTTATGTGAAAATATGGACACTCTATATTTAGGTATTTTCTCTCTGTCAGTGACTGTCTGCACATAGGAGGGTGGAAAAAGTGACAGTTTTCCAAGGCTTTTCGTGTGTGACGAGGTGTTCTTCTGAATAACGAAAGGCCTTGGAATAATTTTTCTTTTTTTCCTGTGGGTTTGCATTATATATATATATATATATATATATATATATATATTATATATATATATATATATATATATATATATATATATATATATATATATAAATGATAAATTAAATACAAAGTGTATTTCATAAGCAAACAGGGTGGCATTATTTATTCACATACTAATTGCATCAGCCCCACCCTGTATTTGAAATATCCTTATGTATCCTCGTTCCCTTTGGCTTCAAAATTCGGATTCTACAGAAGACAATTAAATAAATTTATACGCTCTCTTCTTCTCAGTTTTCATTTCTTGAAAGCTCTCATCCACAGAGCTTTTAAATCCACCAGTTAATTGGATTACGCTCACAAATCGAAGTGACCAACATTACCAATATAGATTGGAGGCGGTTTAATTAAAGAAACAAATTTTAGGTGTGTTCCAGGTTATGAATTTCACAAGATTAAATCGTATTGATTTTAGGAGCAGATTTCAAGATTATCAATTTGGGATATTAATCTCCGAATGACATCGAACGAGAGCTTACCAGTAAGTTTTTAATATTAAAATTAAAGTTTTTCTACAATTCTGTTACAAGGGTTTAGTATTTGAATTACGTACGAGTCTCCGTAGTTCATTGGGTAACACTGTTTCCTTGTGAGCGAAGTGAGAGCAATGAGGTCAGGGGTTCAAGTCTCGCTGGTGGTGGTTAATAATAATATAGGAGTTAGCGCTATGGGATTTTTTAACATGGTCTGAGCGCTGTGCCAGTTTCTGGCTTTCATCACTACCCAAATTACATTTGACAGATTCTGAGGAAACCTGGCACTGGTTCATTCCTTCGTACCAGTTTTGCTCATCAAAACTACTTCATTTCACACTCCTTTGCGTCCAATTTATGTAGTGACCCGTGGTTGAATCCCACGTAAAGCTGTAGATCCCCTTCGTCATTTGACATTAAATCTGCTGAGAAAGTTAAATACGTCCATCAATGATGTACTTTCGGCACCTAAAGTTAAATACGTCCATCAATGTACTTTCGGCACCTGAAGTACTTATATATATATATATATATATATATATATATATATATATATATATATATATATATAAAATATATAATGGAATTACAGTCATGCATTTAGGTGCCATGAGTGCAGTTAAACAAATTAAATCATGTAATACTAAAACTAGTCCCAAACTAAATTCAGAGTGTAGGCACTCAGTGCCATTTAGCATAAAGGTAAAACGATTCTGTGTAGAGTAGTATACATACCCCTCAAAAAATTCTCTTTTTAATTAAATAGTCCATATATAAAGACGATATAGAGGTCAAGAAACCATAATTGATTGCCATAGAGGATGTTACGGGTCAAAGTGCCAAGTAAAATTATCTTTCCCTTTGATTTATGGATATGAACTAAGCTCATTCGAGTCTCTCGCTGGAAGTACTTACGACTGCTAAAATTTACCCCATAAAATTCACGCAAGAAAGATGTGAATCTTCGCAATAAATATCTCGCCTATAAATATTTCATAAAGAAAGGCTCTCCCTATATTATCCCGTCTGCGAAGTGACCGGAATACCAAATCAACGGAATGGACCCTAAAGCTTTTTTATTATCCGCACTTACTGCAAGGACAACAGCATCCCTACAAAACAGCTTTAGGAAGATTCTCACATTGAGAGTGCTCCATTGTGCTCCATTGTCTCTTTCTCTCTCTCACACACACATACACACACACACACACACACACACACACACACACACACACACACACACACATATATATATAATATATATATATATATATATATATATATATATATATATATATATATATAATCATCGATGCATTCATAGTTTAAATTCATATACAGTGTGTCCGAGAATTATCTGTACAATGTTTGGCTGTTATTAAAAGTCAACCATGAAGTGTAGAAATTCCAGTATTGTCCCATTTTACACAGAATCTCATTACGTTTTTTCCGATACCAAGTTTTGACAAGTTTTTTAGAAATTCCAGTGTGTCCGAACATTATCTGTACAATTTCATCTTTTAATAAAATTCTTGATAACACACGTAAAATTCTTAAACAAGATTATTTAGAATCTGTATTTTCAAAAGTTTCTTTTATTAAAGTAACGTTGTTACAAACATTCGATATGTGCACCATTAGTGATTCGCAAAACATCCAATCGATACTCCAAATGTTGCCATGTACGCTGCAGCATATCCACATCAATTCGCTCAATAGCAGCTGTGATTCTTGCTTTTAAATCATCAATTTCTGTCACCCGCGTACATTTCTAAAAAACTTGTCAAAACGTGATATCAGAAAAAACTTAATGAGATTCTCTGTAAAATGGGACAACACTGAAATTTCTACACTTCATGGTTGACTTTTAATAACAGCCAAAAATTGTACAGATAATTCTCGGACACCCTGTATATATACATATATATATATATATATATATACACATATATACACACAGTATACAGTATACGAAAATAGAGTTTAACATAGTTACTCTTGTTTTCAAACAAATTCGGCACGAAATTGTACGCCAGCAGTAAACTTGGATCTTATAAATAATCCTTTCCATTAGTTATTAAAATTCTTTCCATACTCAGGGATTTTCCAATGACTTATCATACCCATTTGCTTCGGAGTCACTCGGATATGGCAAGGTCACAAAAATGATAAACTTTATTCTCTTTCTAGAAACATTTATGGCATTTATTAGACTTAGAAGCACTTATTTAACTGCAGTTGGTAATATATATATATATATATATATGTATATATATATATATATATATATATATATATATATATATATATATATATACAGGGTGTTTCATAACATGTGGGACGCACTTTCAGGATGGATTCAGGACCTGAAAACAATGAAAAAAGTTTATATAAATATATGCCCGAAATCTCTTTGTTTCCGAGTTCCAGCCCGTTTTGTGTTCCAGCAATTCTTTCCGCAAACTGTTTACAAACACTACTTGCCGACAATGTTTGTGAGTGTGTACGAGACTTATTTCATGTATGGCGTTGCCGATTGTAATGTTTCGTACACTCGATGACATGTTTCAATATCGTTGAGTGTAGAGCCATCAGTTAGTCAGAGGTTCATCGCGGTGTTTCACTGTTCGTATTCGTAACTTCTTACCGTGAACAAATTCAGTTCAGTGAAAAAAAAAACCTTAAAAGTTTTTGTGCTGATCAGTGATAGTCAGGGCCACCGAGAGGGTGGGGAAGCCGGGGTAAATCCCCTGGGCCCGGACCTCTAGGGGGCCCGGAAAGAGGGTGGATAAAATCTAAAAATATTAATAAAGTAATTGATTAAATAACAGAGAGGAAATATAATTAATGAACATACATTTTATAGAGATTATCATAGTCAAACTGAAACAGATAAAATATTATCTGCGGCCCACCAATGCCCAAGACCGTCTGACAGATCTGGGAACCATTGTAATTGAAAGCCAGTTAACCCGTACTTTAAATTTCATCAGAATCATTTAACATTTTGCTGGAGAGAAGGCAAAGAAAGTACACTTCTAATTATGAAAATCTTGCAGTAAACAATTGTTTTGCCTGCATGGACTGGTACTGCATTTGTAAATTGTATGGTGATAGAATTAATACGAGTATAATTGATTCGAAAAATAAAATGGTCATTTTCTTCTGAGTTGTTTATTCATACTGTATGTTTTGAATAGTGACTTCGACATATAATCAGTGTGCTTGTTATGTACACAAAAAACATTCATAATAAAATACTGAGTAAACAGGGGGGCCCATATACCAATCCTTCCCCGGGGCCCGTGGCAGCTCTCGCCGGCCCAGGTGATAGTGTGCATTTGAAGTGAGAATGGAGGCTTATTCAAACAGAAAAATTGCAGACATGCATCTCATGTATGGACTTGCCGAGTGTAATGCGGCCGCAGCAAGACGTCTGTATGCGGAAAGGTTTTAGAGAATAGAGAAGCGTCTTGGTGATACAGGTTCATTCAACAAGCGAGTTTCAGATGGTGGTAGGCCAATCAGCGCCAGAACTGTTGAGTTGGAGGAGAGGGTCTTGAATCGCGTGGAGGAACATCCTGGTGTCAGCACCCGAAGGATAGTAGCAGCAGAAGGTGTAAGATACACAACTGTGTGGAGAATTTTATGGGAACAACAGCTTTACCTACATCACATTCAGAGAGTACAAGGCTTTACTGAAGCTGATTTCCCACCAAGAGAGGCTTTTTGTACGTGGTTCCTTCAACAGTGTGCTTGCGATTCTCTTTTTCTGTCCTTCGTGTTGTTTTGTGATGAGGCTGCCTTCACAAGAAATGGCGTGATCAATTTTCACAACACTCATCACTGGGCCGTAGAGAATCCGCATGCCTTCATCCAGTCAAGGCATCAACAATAATTTAGTATCAAATGTATGGGCAGGACTTATTGCTGACAACTTAATCGGTCCTTTTGTTTTGCCTGGAAGATTAACAGGAGAATCCTATTCCAATTTTTTAAGGAATGATTTAAGCGATTTACTAGATGAAGTTCTTCTTGGTGTCCGACGTCGTATGTGGCTTATGCATGATGGCGTTCCGCCTCATGTTAGTCGAGCAGCCAGAGACTATTTATATGACCGCTTCCCTGTTAAATGGATAGGCCGTGGAGGACCTATTGCGTGGCGTGCTCGCTCTCTGGACCTGAATCCACTCGATTTTTCCTGTGGGGTCATCTGAAATCCATCGTTTACGTGACACCCATTGACAACGTTGAAATGCTTCGCCAACGTGTAGAACAAGGATGCCAGAAAATCCGAGCAATACCTGGAATGTTTGAACGCGTCAGACAGTCTATGACGATGCGTGTTCAGGCGTGTATTGAAGCACAAGGCGGTCATTTTGAGCACTTCCTTTAAAGGTAAGGCGGATACTTGCTGGAACACATAACGGGCTGGCTGTAGCTCGGAAACAAAGCGATTTCGGGCATATGTTTATATACTCTTTTTTCATTGTTTTCAGGTTCTGAATCCATCCTGAAAGTGCGTCCCACATGTTATGAAACACCCTGTGTGTGTGTATATATATATATATATATATATATATATATATATATATATATATATATAGAAAAGAAGACCAACACAACACAACAGCAAACATTTTCGTTTATTTTTGTATTTCAGACTTTTCGACAAATCTTCTTTCATCATTAGTGAATTATAAACCTTAAAATTGTTTTAGTTTTCGATTAAAGTTCCAAATTTAATAATTTATGTTGCCATAATTTATATAGTTTGGAGATATTTATTATAGAGTTTAAATCTAAGGAACTTCGATACAATATTATAACTTTTGCACTTAGACAAGATATCCTCATCACAAATGATAAAGGTTTAATATATTGTCAGTAGTCAATAAACATAATGAATTTATTCTATTTTTTTAATACCTGACAAGATATTCTAATATTTTGGTATGTCGCTATACATTAACTTTTCACTATTTAATAAGGTTTTTCTATATTTATTTTTTTTTTTTTTTCAAAACTGGCACATAAAGGCGTCTTTTTATCATAATGACGTCACAGATACTCGATATTCCTCATAAAGGTGTATGACCTAAAGGTATTATGAAGGTCATGAGTGTATCTGAGACAGTATTCTATTTTTTGGTCCGGAGTTGTGGGTATTAACAGTAGTAATTAATTGATTAAGGACCATACAGAGAGGGAAGAGGAAAAGGCGGTAGAAGCAATAAGGAAAATCCAAAATACTTCTAAGCTATGCAAAAAGGAAAACAAAAACGCGCGCCGCTATTGGGCCCTTAAGGACGAGAAATAATGAACTAACCGACGATCCAAAAAAATATCTGATACATTGAGAGCTCAATATGAATCAGTTTTCAGTACCCCAAAAAGTGACAAAGCGATACCTGACATAAATGCATTCTTTGAAGAGGAATTGCAAGGAGAGTATATAACAGACTTTGATTTTACACCAGAAGATTTAGCGAGAGCTATAGGACAAATGAAACCACATTCAGCTGCGGGTCCGGACAATTGGAACGCATTATTGATTAAAAACTGTAAAAATACTGGATATGGAGAAGATCCCTAGACACGGGAAATACCGAGCATCTTGAAAAGAGCAAACATTGTCCCTATATATAAAGGAGGGGACAGATCCCGAGCGAAGAACTATAGACCAGTGTCATTGGCGTCCCACCTCACCAAAGTATTTGAAAGAATAGTTAGAGAGAAAATTTATGACTTTCTGGAGACACGGGAAAGATTCAACGAAAATCAGCGTGGATTCCGATCAGGTAGATCATGCCTATCACATCTAATAGAACACTACAACAATATCCTAGATGCATTGGAAGGCAATGACAACTACGATGTTATATACACAGATTTTGCTAAAGTTTTCGACAAATGCGACCATGGTATAATAACACATAAAATTAAATATATGGGAATAACAGGTAAAGTGGGAAAATGGATCTACAACTTCCTCAGAGAACGTCTGCAGGTCGTCAAAATTCAAGGTATATCATCATCAGAATCGGAAGTACGCAGCTCAGTACCACAAGGGACAGTGCTGGCCCCACTCTTGTTCATTATCATGCTAACAGACATAGACAGCGGAGTAAACAGCAACAGTATAGTAACATCCTTTGCAGACGATACAAAGATCAGCAGAAAAATCAGCGATGTACATGACGTGGAGGCCTTGCAGAGGGACACGAACAAAATATACAAATGGTCAGAAGACAACAACATGTCATTTAACACCGAGAAATTTCAGCTCCTGAGATATGGTAGAAAAGAAGAACTTAAACAGACTGCATATTATGCTCCAGATAGACAGGAAATTCAGAGAAGCACGAAAACGATCGATCTCGGGATAATAATGACAGATGATGCGAAATTCGAAACACAAAATCAGGTAGCGAGAAATAAAGCAAAAAGTCGCCGGACAGGTACTAAGAACGTTCAAGAGAAGGGACACGACAGTAATGATTCCCCTGCTAAAAACACTGATTATACCAAAACTTGAATACTGCTCAGTTTTGACGTCCCCATATCAAAAGGAAGAAACTAATAAACAAGAAGAAACGCAAAGAAATTTCACAGCCAAGATTGATGGCTGCAAAGAACTCAACTACTGGGAAAGACTATGTAAACTAAATCTGTACTCCCTAGAAAGAAGAAGAGAGAGGTACACCATAATCTACATATGGAAAATGATCGAAAAACCTGGTACCAAACCTAAAACTAAACCCAATTACCATTCAAACAACACTTGAAAATAGGAAAGGCAGAATGTGTAGTGTTCCCAAATTAAAGGCCCGACAAGGGACCTCCTCAACTCTGAAGGAAAATAGCTTGGTTGTCAGGGGGCCAAGACTTTTCAACCAGCTTCCAAAGGACCTCAGAAACGTAACGGGGGTCAAAGTTGAAGTCTTCAAGAGACCAGATGCCTGGCTCAGGACGGTACCAGATGAGCCGGGCGTGCCTGGCTATGTACGGTGGAGAGCGCAAGAAAGTAACTCGCTCCTCCACCAAGCCAGACCTAGAGGCGGGGCCATCAGCTTGACCTCCGTGTGAAGAGAGACCAACGCACGAAACAACATAAGGTTCATAAGGTACCCAAAGTTATAATTTGAATTTCCTTTGCAACTTATCGGGTAAGATACCTCACAAGTTTACATTATTTCTCCAATCGCGTTTTAAAGGAAGTTAAATTACGTATATAACTACTGTATTTCCTTCCCTTAAGAAACTGCTTAAAAGTCATAAGTATACATTTAAGCACTTGCCTATTTTAGCAATTGCCCCTCTTATTCTTTGAAACTAATCCTTAGCTGGTCTATAATCAGGATGACATTTCTTCCTGAATGCGTTTCAATAGGAGTGATATTCGCCCCTGAAAAGGATTAATCAGTCGCAGCAATAATTTCTTTATAGACGCGTTGGAGGCACTGCATTACTATAAATTAAAGAGTAATGTACCTTAATTCAGCCACCATTTTTTAGTATATAAAGAGAATCCTTAAATTAAATGTAATTTTTAGCTTTTTTCTTGCGTGTGAACTGACTCGAGGTTCTGACGTGTCACAAGTCATTACAGAGAAGACTCAAAGACACTCAAATGATAAAATTTACAATGAGCATAAATAATAAAGTATGCAATATATATGTATTAATTTATTTATATATATATACACATTATATATATATATATAATATTATATATATTATGTATATATATATTATATATATAATATAGGGTGTCCCATAAGTCCGGCATCATTGGAAAAATAATAAAAAAAGGCAAAACAAAAGATTTTATTTACAGAACGTGCTCAATATGTCCACCATTGTTTTCAATACACAAATTCAGGCGTGATACCCAGTCAGCAAGCACACGGTGAATGATGTCAGGAGTAATGGTGTTACATGCCCCAATAATGCGCTGCCGCAAATGTTCAACACTCCTAATTTTCTCTGCGTATACCAGCGCTTTCAAGTGGCCCCAGAGATAAAAATCTAGTAGCGTGAGATCCGGGCTTCTAGCTGGCCATTCCATAGGCCCTCGACGTCCTATCCAATGACCAGGGAATTGTTAGCACAGGTATTCCCTTACTTGGGTGCTGTAATGTGCAGGAGCGCCGTCTTGCTGGAATCATGTTGGGAAATTTCCTTCTTCGTTCAAGACACTGGGAAATGCTTCTTCCTTGAGCATACGTAGGTAGGTGCCTCCAGTGACGTGTTCATCGAAAAAGAGGGGGCCTATGATGCGATCCTTCCAAATGCCACACCATACTATCACCCGAGATGCACCTTGTTCCTTTGAAGAGGTATACCAGTGAGGGTTGTTTTCAGACCAGTAGCGGGTGTTCTGTTTACCTCACCATTTCCATAAAAAACAGCCTCGTCACTGAACAGAATGGTGGACGGGAAATTGGCATCCCGAGCATATTGTTCCGTAGCCCACTCACAAAATTCCATCCGCCGGTCGGGATCATCATCTTCGCTTAATTTCTGTAGGATCTGAAGTTTATATGGATGCCATTTGTGAGCCTGAAGAATGCGATGGATGCTACTTTTCGACACTCCTGTCTCGGCGGACAATCGCCGAAGAGACTTATTGGGACTTCTGTTAAAATGAGCCAGGATAGCAGTCGCTGTATCATCGTCAGTGGACCTCCTTGAAGGTCCACTGCGTGGTTTATCTTCTATGGATCCTGTTTCCTTAAACTTTGCAACAAGTCTGCTAACACAACTCTGTTATTGGTTCGCGGTCTGGATGCAGTCTGTTAAATTCAGCAGCGGCCTCTCTTTGACTCCGATTTCCTATGAGTAGAATTATCTGGATTCGTTCTTCCTTGCTCACAGACATTATGGCCTGTTGAAAGAGAAAAATATGAATTTCTCCTATGATGCCTGACTTATGGGACATCCTATATATATATATATATATATATATATATATATATATATATATATATGTGTGTGTACGTACTGTATATATATATATATATATATTTAGGGTGATTCAAAAAAATCAGTTTTTTTTTTTAATTGCTCAACCTGTATTTTTGTTCCCTATGACAAAAAAGTAGTGTATGCCAAATTTGGTGAATTTTAAATAAAATTTACTATGTGCTACCAGGCGTCAAAGTTTCCCTTTTTTTCAATTTGTTTGTTTTTACAACTTATGATTTTATGTTTAATTGTTTATATTTCAGAAGTTTTAATTAATGGTTTATATATTAGCTTGCTTTTAATTGTTGTTTGGAACTCGTAATTTTGATACCAATTAATCGATTATGGAAGCTAGGCCTAACTCACCATCACCTAGTTGCTCAGTTGGGAGAAGTTCTACAAGAAAAGAAACTGAAGTATGGCTAATTGGGCAGCCCTCTGCAGTACTAAAACATCCGTATTACCATCAGAGAAGGAAATGATGGCCCTCTTCATGCACTACAGAAATATTAAAATGCGAGGCATTAGAGAATCATACTACTCTACTGCAGATGATGTGCTAGCAGTTTGGAAAAAAACAGGAATACCAGCAAAACAGAGTACATGTAGTAGATAAAATTCAAGGAATACTGAAGGAATGGCAGCTGCTTAAGAAAAACAAAGCAAACAAATTGAAAAGATCACAAAATTTAAATAATAAAGAAGAAAAGTGGAAAGATAAACTGGAAAACTTATTTGACATTGCTCATGAGAATGCTATGCAGCTTATAAAAATAGAAGATGATAAGAAATTCTTGAAAATGCAACGTGACAAAGGACGTCATGGAAAAGTGGGTACCATTGATAAGGCTGTTGCTAAAAAAGAGCAAAGAGCAGCAGAAAAGCAACATTATGAAAAGAGGAAAGCAGAAGAAGAGATCAAAAGAAGAAGAATGAAGAGGCTGTCATACTCACCAGTACATCATCAGAATCAGAATCAGAGGAGAGTAAAAGTGATGAATCTGGTTTCTGTGCTGCACAACCTTCAACATGGAAAAGTAATGTAGGCAAACGTAGAAAATTGTTTGATGATAAATTATTAGGAAGTCTTGATGTTGCAAAATTGAGTGGCAGAAATGCGTCTCTAGTTTTAATGCCAACAATCAGACATCGCTTGAATGGGGCATCTGCGAACAAATAAAATGCATGTGTTTCGATACAACGGCAGCCAATACTGGTCCTAGAAATGCTGCAGCTATTCTTCTAGAACAAAATTCGACAACGATTTATTGTGGCTGGCATGTCGACACCACATATTTGAAATTATGCTGGAAGCTGTTGTTTCAGTCTTTATCACCATCTTCTGGCCCAGATATAGTCCTTTTTAAGAAGTTCAGAGAAAAATGGTCAAGCATTAATAAGGAGGACTACGAAACAGTATTATCAGATCCAGATATCTATGAAAATATTCATGACATCAAAGATGACATAATTATATTTGCAGCAAATCAACTAGACACATTCCAACCAAGAGACGATTACCTAGAACTATTGCAGTTAACAATTATTTTTTTGGGAGGTGAACCAAAAGGTGGAATCAAATTTAAACATCCAGGGGGACTTCATCGGGCTAGGTGGATGGCCAAAATTACATATTCATTAAAATTTTTTGTTCAAATCTCAGTTCAAAATTTCAGTAAAAGACAAAAAAGGACTAAAAGACATCTGTCTATTTGCTACTCGGTTATATGTAAAGGCATGGTTTACAGCTCCTGTGTCATCTTGCGCTCCTCATCTTGATCTGGAATTATTACAAAATCTTGTAGTCTACAAACAAATAAATGACACAATTGCATTTGTTGTTATTAAAAAACTGTTAGGTCACCTCTGGTACCTATCAGAAGAACTGGTAGCGTTGGCCTTTTATGATGATGAAGTGCCTACTGAAACAAAAGACAAAATGGTAAAGGCCTTGCAAAATACAAAAGAAACTCTTCCTACAAAGCGGGCTTTTCTAGATCCTGCACTTATTCTAACGAAGAAATTAGAAGATTTTGTCACATCAAATACTCAAAGATTCTTTACAATAACAGAATTTAGTTCAGAATTTTTACTCAAGATGCTAAAGAATGGCATAATGATGAAGAGTTTAACTCCGCTAAGAAATCTATCAAACAGTGGAAAGTCGTGAATGATAAGCGGAAAGAGGAGTAAAATTAATGAATGAATATAATAAAATACTAACACATGACGAAGATCAAAAACAATTCTTGCTACAAGTAGTGAAAAACTACAGGGCTGTTTACTCTGACAGAAAAAAAGAAACATTGATGAAGTAAGGACAGCTAATGTCTCAAATATCATGCTAGTTTAATTATGCATGCTTGTGGTTATGGTAGGACCTACGGGGGAGCTTTCCACATTAAAAAAAAGCAATGCGCCTTGTACTGTACCTCCTGGGTGGTGTGGAAAAATTTGACAATTTGAGTCGTTCTGTCAATTTTTAATTGCTGGTAGCAACCCTTAAAAATTAAAAATTTGCTAAAATATTTTAGGATAGTTATTTTTATGCTGAAATGAACCATTTAAAGGGTTGAACACATTAAAATATACAAAAAAATTTTTTTACACCCATATTTGAATCACCCTAAATTATATATATATATATATATATAATATATATACACACACGAGAGTTTCTGTATAACGAATCGTTAATATGTTTGTCAGTAACGAGGGGTCACTCTTAAAAAAAAAAGATTTGAAGTAATTTTCTTTCTTTCCTCCATCAAATTTAATGACATTTACTTAATAAAAATGGAAAAGACAAATACCTTATCACCTTATCCGATCTGCAAAGATAAATGTACATAATCATCTCTTTTGGATTAGAGAAATTTCTCTGAAGGGGTTTATACTGACCTCCTTATAATAGTTCATAAAATTAGGCATTTTCCGCCAATACACACTATACAAACACGCTATTTCTGTCTATACAACCCCCAGGACAACGTCCTTAGCTTAGAGGGTCACACCGTTTCCCGTTCACTGTAAGTAAGTGAAGACACTGAGATCGGGGTATTGATCCCCGGTAATGCTCGTACTAATAATAATACAAGAGTTACAGCGATGGGCTACGTTAGTTGGCCTGAGCGCCGTACTAGTTTCCGGTCATCATGAATGATTATTTACAACTCGCAACAACTACACTTTGAGAAGATATTTAGTTCCCGTTCAAGCAAAACTAACGACAAATTCTTCAGATTTAAAAAACTAACCAAAGTGTAATGTTTGGTACAGAATTTCTTTCCGTTAAAAACAAGAACATTTTTCTTTATGCAATTATGACAGTCTATAATTATTCCAACATACCCACATACCCAATAGATTGAATCAATGGCACTAGGGTTGCCTCTTACTGCTCCTCTCACCATAAATATTTTTCTTTCTCAGTACGAACAAGTTTGCCAGCGCTCGTGCCTCAGTGAGCAACACCGTTTTCCTATAAGCCAAGTGAAGACACTGAGGTCGGGGGTTCGTCTCTCGATGGTGCTAGTAATAATAATCTAGGAGTTAGAGCAATGGGGCACGTTAGTATGACCTGAACGCTGTGCCAGTTTCTGGCCCGCATTACTCATTGTTATTATCATCACGAACATATTCACCTACAGCAATGTTTGCCCGAGTTCTTATTAACAGTAAAGTTACGTGTAACATGAACATTTTGAACAGTTTGGCTTCGTATTACGTGTCGAAAGAAATTAAAGAAAGGTTCCTCTCAGAATTAGGTTCTAGAGTGGGGACCGCATAAACACTAACCAGGAACTTACTGGCTCTGTTTTTAACTTTATATGACAAAAAGCTATACCAAAAGGGGAACCTATACGATCAATATTAAAACTAAAAAATATTATTATTGCAGTTCTTTATAACAATAATAACTACCGAAGGGTTAACTAGGACGTATCTGAAGACGCACAAGGTAAAACGAGTTTCGCTAAAAAGCTGCACTTGAAAGGAAAATGTTTGGTTTCGTGAATGGTGTAGTGGTAAGTTAACGTCGCAGGTCGGGACGTGGCCCACTGACACGGGTACGAAACCTCTTCTGTGTTGCACATTTTATTTCAGTCTCCATATTATATATATATATATACACAGGGTGGCGCCAAAGTCGCGCACCATAGAAATATTCAATGCTGACTATAATATATGGTATTATTTTTTTCTTTTAAGTAGGGGATGGCTGCGAAATTAACAATAGACGAGAGGGTACACAATTTAAATTCCGTAGCGACTGACCGATTTGTAGTATCTGATACTCCATACAGTAAAACCAAGCTCACCCTTTCGTCTATTGTTAATATCGCAGCCATTCCCTACCTAAAAGAGAAAAAAAATTATAGTCAACACTGAAAATTCCTATGGTGCGCGACTTTTCGCCACCTTGCATATGTATAATATTAGCAGTCGCCCTAAAAACACACTTATAAACCCCTCTCAATCACATATACCTTCCCACTCCAATCAAATAGACCCCCAGTTAGATCTAACAACTTTTCAATAATCACGAAAACTAATAAACACGATATACCCCTCTTAGAAACAATACTTATTTTCAAACATAAACTAGATATAAATCATCATACTGAATTCCATAATCTCAATATCTTTCATTAAAAGTTTTACCAACCAACTAAATTAACACGTCCTTCAACAAACTGTATCCATCTTTCCTATCTCTCATTCTCTGTTGAGTCTCTGTGGTTAAGTAGCTTGTACCTGATTTGTTTCTTTTAAGGTTTTGTAGAGTTTGTTTTATATTTTAACTTGTCCATAATATTACCCTAAATTATTTTTGTAAAGTTATTTGCTTAAATTTAATCTCATCACGAAGGTAAGCCCCCTCTTTAGGGGGTTTCTATTGTAATATTCATTGTTTTTAATTGTATTACTTAACTTTATAATTTAATATAATTTAATCACTGTCTTAACTTTTAATTTCTTATTTTGTAATGTCTGTGATTTGTCAATATTCAATTAAAAGTGTTTTAATTTTATAGTTGGTTCTTAATTATATACGGTATATATTAGTGATGTAGCGGATGTCATTTTTTTCACATCCGCGGATGCGGATGAGGATGTTTGATTTCAACATCCGCGGATGCGGATGCGGATGTCTACATTTTCGTTATTTTTTAGGATATATTCGAGATTTGTTGTGTTTAACGTATATAATAAGTTATTATATAGAGAGAGCTGTAGTTATAATGTAGTATAATTGATTAATTGTACAATAACTGCTGTACTTTAAATAATATCAAGCATCTAACTAATATAGAAATCAATTAGTGAATTCGTCTGCAAATAAATTCGTTATATTTTGTCGAGTTTCAGCCACAATTAGAAACCATAATTGTGTTACCAGATGCGGGACGTGAACCCAACTCAAATGCACCCCACCGACCTCTTTCCCCAACCTCCACCCTTATAGAAAGAGATCTTTAATTAGCTTGATAACTATTTATATTAAGTTTAAAGTTTTATTAGGCATATTTATAAATGAGTAATTAAAATAAAGTAAACTAAGATGTTCATCGTTTAATGTTCAAACTTAATTATAGGAAGGTTATGCTTAAGGAACATTAATTTTTCTGCCTTTTCTGCTGCCAGTCTGTTTCTCTTTTCATCATATATTAATCCAGCACTGCTAAATAATCTCTCGCTTGGTACGTTTGTTGGAGGACAGGCTAAATGTTTCCTCGCAAGTTTACTCAAGTATGGATAGATATTCTGCGTATTTTTCCACCAACTAATAGGATTGTCACATGCAGCCAGGCGTTTTTCTGGTGATAGCTCTCGATCATTTTTACTACATCTTTTGACATCGCGTAGGTCTCGTCATTGCTGCTTGACTCAAGAAACTGAGAGACAGATTCTGTGATAGATTTGCTTGTTGAAGGTGTTGGTTCTGTCACTGAAACTTTTATTCTTTTGGTGGTGGCGAAGCGACAGATTCAAGAGATTGAAGCTCTTCAACTGCTTTGCCAAGTGATGATTTAACTCGTTCTAATGTACTAGGTGAAACTAACTTAGCTTTGTAACGTGGATCTAAGTAGGTTGCAAGAGAGTAACTTCATACAAGAACAGCCTCTCGTCTTGTCGCTTGCATCACTTTTGCGCACAATGAACTAGTTCTATTAATATAGTAGAATTTGATAATTTCCGCTTATTAATGACATTTTATCTCAACGGTCCACATCCGCACGACATCCGCAGTCCAAAGTGCGGATGCGGGTGCGGATGCGGATGCGAGAAAATGTGCGGATGTTCCGCGGATGCGGATGCGGATGTGACCTACATCACTAGTATATATATCATTAAATATGTCGAAAGCTTTGAATATTAAATGTCTGCATATGGACTAGTCTTTTCGTTCCTTATATATATATTTATATAGACTATTAAATATGTCGAAAGCTTTAAATATTAAATGTTTGCATATGGACTCGTCTTGTCGTTCCTTTTATATATTATATATTATAATATATATATATATATATATAATATATATATAATGTTAAACACAGACCGTGCATGGAACAAGGAACTCTTCTGGTGAGGGAAGCTATATTTATGGAATCTCTTTGCGAGAGACCCGTTGCCCACGTCGGGCTAGCATCATGAAAAAGAAAAACTATGGTATTTGTCATTTACCATTACTTATTCGGACTATAGTGGATTTAATTTTCCCAGAAGAGTTCCTTGTTCCATGCACGGTCTGTGTTTAACATATAAATTTCTCAGGGGACCATTCTGAGTTTGTATATATATATATATATATATATATATATATATATATATATATATATATATATATTATATATATATATATATAATCATTGATAGTAGAAAGCCCGAGACTTTAAAGCTTAATTTTCCAAAGCCATACGTTATAAAGAACGTGAGTTGCAGCAATGCTAATTCTTTTAAAAGCTTAGTCCTATTACTTAAAAAATGCCTTGCAAGCTATAAATTAGTGCGTCCACGTAAGCTTCAGGCGACTATAAATTTTTCCCTTGTATTTGTAATGGAATCATGCGCAGTATGAAGGAATTATATCACTAACTGCGCATGCATAGCTGTTGCCTGAAAGCAATAAGTATTTAAAACGAATTTATAGGCATGGTCTTCCGCTTAATTTCTAACGAAAAACTACAGTATTTTAAAATAAAAGTATTTACTCAATATACCTCTATCATATATATATATATATATATATATATATATATATATATATATATATATATATACACACACACACAGGGTGTTTCATAACATGTGGGACGTATTTTCAGGATGGATTCAAGACCTGAAAACAATGAAAAAAGTTTATATAAACATATGCCCGAAATCTTTGTTTCCGAGTTACAGCCCGTTTTGTGTTCCCAATTCTTTCCGCAAACTGTTTACAAACCTGATTGCCGACAATGTTTGTGAGTGTGTACGAGACTTATTTTGCCGATTGTAATGTTTCGTACATTCTATGACATGTTTCAATATCGTTGAGTGTAGAGCCATCAGTCAGTCACAGGTGCATCGCGGTGTTTCACTGTTCGTATTCGTAACTTCTTACCGTGAATAAGTGCAGTCTAATGCAAACAAAAACCTTCAAATTTTTTGTGCTATTCAGTGATAGTGTGCATTTGAACTGAGAATGGAGGCTTATTCAAAGAGAAAAATGGCAGACATGCATCTTATGTGTGGACTTGACAAGTGTAATGCGGCCGCAGCAAGACGACTGTATGCGGAAAGGTTTCCGAATCGCCGTCTGCCAGATAAGAAGACCTTTCAGAGAATAGATGAGCGTATTCGTGATACAGAATCATTCACCAAGCGAGTTTCAGATGGTGGTAGACCAATCAGCGTCAGAACTGTTGAGTTGGAGGAGCGGGTCCTGAATCGGTGGAGGAACATTTTGGTGTCAGCACGCGAGAGATAGCAGCAGCAGAGGTGTAAGATACACAACTGTGTGGATAATTTTATGGGAACAACAGCTTTACCCATATCACATTCAGAGAGTACAAGGCCTTACTGAAGCTGATTTCCCAACAGGAGAGGCTTTTTGTACTTGGTTCCTTCAACAGTGTGCTCGCGATCCTCTTTTTCTATCCTCCGTGTTGTTTTCTGATGAGGCTGCCTTCAAAAGAAATGGCGTGATCAATTTTCACAACACTCATCATTGGGCCGAAGAGAATCCGCATGCCATCATCCAGTCAAGGCACCAACAACAATTTAATATCAATGTATGGGCCGGACTTATTGCCGACAACTTAATCGGTCCTTTTGTTCTGCTGGGAGATTAACAGGAGATTCCTATTCCAATTTTTTAAGGAATGACTTAAGCGATTTACTAGATGAAGTTCCTCTTGGTGTCCGACGTCGTATGTGGTTTATGCATGACGGCGCTCCGCCTCATTTTAGTCGAGTAGCCAGAGACTATTTAGATGGCGATTTCCCTGTGAAATGGATACGCCGTGGAGGACCCATTGCGTGGCCTGCTCGCTCCCCGGACCTGAATCCACTCGATTTTTACCTGTGGGGTCACCTGAAATCCATCGTTTACGTGACACCCATTGACAACGTTGAAATGCTTCGCCAACGTGTAGAACAAGGATGCCAGAAAATCCGAGCAATACCTGGAATGTTTAAACGTGTCAGACAGTATATGACGAGGCGTGTTCAGGCGTGTATTCAAGCACAAGGCGGTCATTTTGAGCACTTCCTTTGAAGGTAAGGCGGATACTTGCTGGAACACAGAACGGGCTGTAGCTCGGAAACAAAGCGATTTCAGGCATATGTTTATATAAACTTTTTTCATTGTTTTCAGGTCCTGAATCCATCCTGAAAGTGCGTCCCACATGTTATGAAACACCCTGTATATATATATACAGGGTGGGCGGAAAGTAGCTCCCTATTTTGGATTGGTAAAAAAATACGTATATTATCCATTTATTTCAGAAGAAATAATATGAAAAGGTAGGCATACATGGTAGGTTTTCTCTAAAATTCAATGTGGGCTCCAACTCTTTCCACCAGCTTCTGGAGCCGCCCAGGAATGGCGTCCACTGACTTTAGCAGGAACTCCGGCGGGATGGAGGACATGACTTCCCGAATTCGTCCTCCAGTTCTTCCAATGTCCTCGGTTTGGTGCGGTAGACTTCTTCCTTTACCCACCCCCAAAGAAAGAAGTCGCACGGTGTCAAGTCGGGGCTCCTGGCTGGCCATTCGCTCTTGTTGTCCGTGAGTGGCTGGATGCCCACTTCCCTGGGCGTTGGATGGGTCGTCGTGGTCCATATCAATGGCCAGCCAGGAGCCCCGACTTGACACCGTGCGACTTCTTTCTTTGGGGGTGGGTAAAGGAAGAAGTCTACCGCACCAAACCGAGGACATTGGAAGAACTGGAGGACCGAATTCGGGAAGTCATGTCCTCCATCCCGCCGGAGTTCCTGCTAAAGTCAGTGGACGCCATTCCTGGGCAGCTCCAGAAGCTGGTGGAAAGAGTTGGAGCCCACATTGAATTTTAGAGAAAACCTACCATGTATGCCTACCTTTTCATATTATTTCTTCTGAAATAAATGGATAATATACGTATTTTTTTACCAATCCAAATAGGGAGCTACTTTCCGCCCACCCTGTACATATATATATATATATATATATATATATATTATATATATATATATACACACACACACAACTATTTCACAAAATCTTTATATTTTGATAGAATTATCTACAACATTTTCTGTCTCAGTCACGTTCAGTGCTCTGAACAAACACTGTTCAGTGATGCAAAGTGAACAGGAATAATTGTTGTATCGTAAGATAAACAACAGGAATTATCTATTCCTATTAAGTCTGAACACTGAAGTCTGAACACTGAAGTCTGATCAAAATCTCAGCGTTTCTCGATTTTCGTTTGCTGTTCATTTGTCTCTGATTTGAACAGGAAAGCATTGACAGTGTAGGAAAAAAAAAGCTTTACGGGAACTTATTTCCCGAGAGAGACTTCTTTCAATAATAGAGAAAAGTTTCTTCAACAAAATCTATCAACTTTTATTGACAAACCAGCAGTCAGAAAGACAATCCAATCCCCCCGCTCCCTCACCCTAATCTCTTTGTTTTCCTAATTCTTACAAAACTAAACCCCAATAAACTTTGGATTCATACTCGTAAATAACTATTTATAGGGAAAAGAATCTTTCATTGTTTAACATTAAACGTACAGAAACGTTACGGGTTTTTTATCTCTTCGTTCTAACTCGCCATCGAATGAATTATATTGGTAACACTTAAAAATATAATAATAATATAATAATAATAATATAATCAATGAGGAGGGCCAGATAACTGGCACAGCGCTAAGACCAACTAATGCGAATCATTGTGTGCTAATTCCTGAATTTTATTACCAGCACCATTGGGAGTTGAGCCCCCGACCTGTGTTCTTCATTTCGCTTATGAGAAATGGCATTACCCACTGAACTACGGGCATTGGCTTCGATGGCAATGCTGCCCTCTTCTTCTGGAGAGAACCAGTCTTTGCCTCTGAAGGGAAGAAGAAAACAACGGGAATGATGTAAAGGAACTTTCAGGGAAGTAAAGTCGAATACTGTTAGAAATTTTACTGTAATTTACAGATATTGTCTGGCAGCAATTTTCCATATACTGTACTTTCTGTAGAATTACAGATAATATCGCTTTTTATTTACAGATAGCCTATTGTATGTAATAATATCGATGTAATCTATATTATAATAAGAGAGCTGTCCGTCTGTCCGTCTGTCCGTCACACTTTCACAAACTGTGAGAAAAAATTGTGAGAAAAAAATTCAGAAATTGTAAAAAAAATTCAGAAATTGTATTACGGGCGGCAATGTGAAGCTCAAGATTTTCATGACTGTGTTCTTTTCTGTAGTTTAGCAATGGGGGAAGGGTGGGGGTGGGGGTAATGGGGGATGGGTGGTGTAATGGGGAGGGGTTGGGGTAATGGGGGATGGGTGGTGTAATGGGGAGGGGTTGGGGTAATGGGGGAGGGGTTAGCCCCCAAGTTGTATGAATGGGGGTGAGGAGGTTTTGGGAGATACCAGATTCAGAAATGTTGACACAATGTGAAGCTCAAAATTTTCACGGCTGGGTTCTTTTTTGTACTTTAGCCTGTCTACCGTCAGCGAAGCGGCGGGAACTGTACTAGTCTGTATAATAGTGATGTAATCTATATGATATTGATGTACTCTGTAAATAGTTATATACCATATCTGTAAAATACAACCAAAGTGCAAACATAATCTGTGGAATTACAGATAATCCATTAATAATATTTATATGTGAATATGTCTGAACAAAATAGGTAAAAAAAAATTACATGAAAACTTACATGTAAATTACACTATATTTCCCCCAAAAAATGTTGTTATAGTTTTATTCAAAAAACTTTCTACATCATGCTTTTAAAACAGAACCAACAAACTATTTTAATAAAACAAGAAACCGTCAAAGTTTTAAATTTATTTGAAAAGTTTTAGAAATGCGTGAATTATTGTATCAAACATAATAATTGCTAAATTACATTACATTATCACATTAATTTGTTATTTGGTTACATTTTTGCTATATATTTTTTTTATAATAGAAGGGTAACTAAAATATTTTTACATTTAAGCACGGTCAGATTACTTTTGTGAAATACTGGAGGGTAGTTACATGGATTATACCCTTAGAATACGCTCAGAATACGAGGCCCAAAGCTTTTCAATGTCCTACCAAAAGAAGTGAGGAATCTCCAGCACACCGAACTGAATAACTTCAAGAACCAGCTGGACAGATTCCTGTGCAAAGTCCCTGACCAGCCATGCGTGGCTGGCTACGAGGGCAATAGGAGATCAGACAGCAATTCCTTCCTTCACCAAATCCCGCAAATGAGGCAGGATACTGCAGAGGGGTCGACCGCAGGTCGATCCTAAACCGTCGTTCGAACTCACATAGTGTAACATAGTGTAATATTTCCTTAACAAGTAAGGTGGTCAGATAATATGTTAGTAAAAATCTTAGTTACTAGTCAATGCACTATTACTACCGTATATTTATACCAATAGTCAGATTAGTCGCGTGAAATATGTGAGAGTAGTCAAGTACTGTACATTGTGTTTCATTACGAAGTAGGGTAAACAGGTGGTATACTAGTAAATTTCAGTTACTAGTCACATACAGCAGGCAGATATTGTTAAATAGTTGAAGGACTTTCTTCATCGGTTTGTGGTCTTGTTCAATTGACTAGTTTTAATTTTAATTAATAGACTGACTAGGGCAACATGTGAAAAAATTATGACTAAGTTGGATATAAATCAAAGTAATCAATCCACAAATTATTTTTTTACATTTTTCTGTAAACTTTGGGTAAATGACAAGAAACCTAACAATTTAGCTAATATTTATAAAGCAACTAGAAAATTGAATTGAATATTTTTCTCTGTGTACCGATGACGCCATCCAGAAGCCGCTCCCACTAAAAAAAAAAACTTTGTTTGAGTGAGGCCAATATTTACGCTGTTTGACCATGCTCGTTTCATCACTTTGTAAAACATATAAATGTATTTTAAGGGCAGTTATTGTACTTAAAATGTAAATACATTGTTTATTTTTTTAACACAAAAATTTAAAAAGTTGCAATTCTTTTTAAAGGATATTATTAATGATAAAAAGCAAGATTAAATCAAGAATAAATCGATACAAAATCAGAATAAATGAATGATGTGGGCCGGCAATTCTATCTATCGGGCATGGAGGCGTACATCCCATATTCTGTTCCTACTAGTAATACAAAAAAACTTTAGTTTAACTTGTTCTAATGCTATCCGCAACAGAGAGGAGGCTCTCAGAAGGTACCGTCGCCATCCAACTCCTGACTCTCACCCAGCTTATATTTCTGCCCGGAATCGTGCAAAATCTGTTCTTCGACTCTCTAAAACTTCCTTCATCCGACAAAAATGTGAAAATCTATCCAATTCTAATTCTTCTCGCTGGAAGTTCGCTTTCATTCAGCCTGTCCAAAAGAAGGTGATCCCTCTCAACCTCCAACCCTCCAACTATCAGCCAATAGCTTTGATTTCTTGCTTTTCCAAAGTTTTTGAATCTATCCTTAATAGGGATTCTTAACACCTTTCTTCTCACAATTTCTTTCAGATCGTCAGTATGGATTCCGCAAGGGACGATCTACTGGCGATCTTCTTGCGTCTCTCTCTGACTCTTGATCTTCCTCCTTTCGGCATTTCGGTGAAACTTTTTGTATTGTGCTAGACATATCGAAAGCTTTTGATAGAGTCTGGCACAAATCTTTAATTTCGAAACTGCCCTCCTTCGGTTTCTATCCTTCTATCTGGGCCGTCATCTCTAATTTTTTTTGGCCGATCTATAGCTGCAGTTGTAGATGGCCACTGTTCTTCTCCTAAAGCTATTAACAGTGGTGTCCTCAGGGTTCTGTCCTGTCACCCACTCTTTTCCTTTTATTTATTAATGATCTTTTAATTCGCGCTTCCTATCCTATTCACTCCTATGCCGATGATTCCACTCTTCTCTTCTCCACCCGCTTCTCAAAGCGTCCCTCACAGCAGTCGCTTCATGATTTGCGTGAGGCGGCTATGGAGCACCTGACCTCTGATCTTTCTGCTATATCTGATTGGGGCAGAGAAAACCTTGTGGCTCTCGATGCCTCAAAACTCAGTTCCTCCATCTGTCTACTCGTCACAATCTTCCACACGACTATCCCTTTACCTTCAAAACACACAAATCAATCCTTCTTCTTCTCTTAACGTTTCCTTTTCTCGTGATCTTTCCTGGAAGATCACATATACTCTCTTTCTAAAACAGCTTCTAAAGGTTAGGTGTACTGTACCGCCTCCGCGGTTTCTTCACCCCCACTCAGTTGCTGTCTCTGTACAGGGGTCTTGTTCGCCCCTGTATGGAGTATGCTTCTCATGTGTGGGATGGTTCAACCCACACAGCAGTATTTGACCGGGTGGAATCAAAGGCTTTTCATCTCATAAATTTCCCGCCTCTTACTGATTGTCTTCAATCTCTCTCTCTCTTCGCCGCAATGTTACCTCACTCGCTCTTTAATATCGCTATCATAACGGACATTGCTCTTTGAACTCTGTAACTGCATGCCTCCTCCTTTAAGGAGAGCACGCAGTACCAGACTTTCTACACTTTCTCATTCCTATTCGGTCGAACTATCTAATGCAAGGGTTAATCGGTATTTTCAATCTTTCATCTACTCAACCGGTGAACTCTAGAACAATCTTCCACAATCCATCTTTCCTCCTTTCGATGACCTCCCATCTTTCAAACGCGGAGTGTCTAGGCATCTCGAAAACCCCGGATGTTGATTTTGGCTCTCTTCTTCTTGTATGGGAGGGGAGCTTTTGCGGGCATTTGCCCTTGGCCCCTTCCTTCCTGCATAAAAAAAATTTGGCACAGCGCTCAAGCCAACTAATACACCTCCACTGCGCTAACACTTGTATTAGTATTTATGAGTACCGGAATACTTGATGTGACGGATATATATATATATATAAAACGAACAATTATAAATTCTATGTAATATCCCTTTAAAGGATAGCTTAGTCACAAATAATTTAATGTACCAAGTATTTTATTCAAAAGTATTCAGATATACAACGATATTTTGTAAATACCAAGAATTTAAATAAAAGAGTAAAATACAAAATGAATATTCTATGCGAGAGAGGATTTGGTAAAAATAAATTGGTTCACAAATTTAAAAAGTTAACATGGGAAATTTCCCACACAAATTAAACAAATTTAGCTACATAAAAACTACTGAATTCGTTAATTATTTAGATGCGTAAGTCATGTTTACATCGTAGTATGTATGTGTATTGTATAGCTGTGTGTGTGTGTGTGTGTGTGTATGCAGAGAGGGAGTATATAAAGAGATATATACAAAATAAATATGGGAATCATATAGGAGTATAAACCTAAATAAAAATAAAAATCAATTTATACTTTACGATAATATAAATGTATAGGAAATAGAAGTCTTTATAAGTCGGTAAGACTACAAAAGAAAATAATTTCAGGGAGAAAACAATTCGGAAATGTGAAATTAAAAATGAAATACGCAATTGATAAATTTGAAGATGTCGAAAGAAAATAAAAATCAAACATTTAAGATCAAACTTGAGTGAGAGCAACAGTATTCTGTCTGGAATTAATAATAATAATAATAATAGTAATAGTAATAATAATACTATTAATAATAATAATAATAATAATAACTATGGTGGCAGCGGTAATAACACGAATAGTGGTACGGAAAAAGCAATGATACTTGCAGAAATAAGGGTAAAAAACTAAATTGGATTATAAAGAAGTATATTGTAGAAATATTGGAATCGTAACTACAAAATAAGGAAAAAGGTAAGGCATTAAAAGTTTTTCTGAATTTTATTGTTGTTTTTTGTGGGAGGGAGGGAGGAGGGAGTTATTCTACCTTGAGACGTAGTTTTCTTAAATTCTATTCACTTTGAGTTTACAATTAGTGTTTTTTTCGTGTTAAGTTTACAGATGTATATGAAAAAATATTATTCTAAGCTAAATGCAGACCTGTATACGGACGGGTTTTGGTCCAGTTTGTGTAGAGCGAATCTTAGGTAGTACGAGTGTGACTGTAATTAATACAGGTAAATTTGTGCTGCTTTAGGGAGAAAAACAAACTTTTGGTGCATCTTGCCTTTGAAGACTCACGCACCAGGACTGATAATAACTGGGGGTGTCTGCAATATAAACTAACGAAAATTGCAATAAAAGGAATAAGGATATGGATGTTCTTTGGACTAAACTAACACAGAGCACTGTTGCTTTCAGTGGTAATGAACCACGTACGAAAGCCTCGTAGGTAATTTGACTCCCTATTTGGATAGCAATACTGTTGCCAGCTGCTCGTAACATGAAAGGGACGTATGGGTGGAATGGTCGATGACTTATATATATATATACATACTTTGGTTAATCTTTGGTTAGCTTCCGTTCGAATTGTTCATTCTGACGAAGGTCATGCTTTTCACTCCACCTTAGACTTACAGTTTGACGTGGAATCCGAACCACGCCCCATCAGCAGCCCAGCGTCTTAACCACTAGGCCACCTAGGGTACCCACTTATCTACCAACCACTTTCTTTATTGTGTAGAAGAATGAACAGCTGGGTTTTGCTGCGGGCCGGCTGCCGTCGTGTCTCGAACCCGGGGCCGATGGATTCGTAGTCAGCGACGCTAACCACTACACCACCGAGGCGCATACATATACAGTATATATGTATATATATATATATATATATACACATGTGTGTGTGTGTGTTCCATGCACGGTCTGTGTGTATCATATATATATATATATATATTAATGAAAGAATTAAACTCTGTTAGTATCACAATTATTCTGTTTCGTCATTGAGAATCAGGCAAAATGGCTTCCTTAATTGGACGCAGCAATGAAAACATTACAATTAAGATGTCGCGTTTCGCGTTTCAGGTAATTGTATACCTGTTTTTCTTCATTTGTACGCACGAAATTCTCAACGAAAGCTCTCAGTGAAATTACAAAAGAATGTAGGATGACTCTTAAGTCTTATTTCGAAAGTAAAAGAATGAAAAGAGAGAAAAAGCATGATGTCGGGAAACCGCGAAATTCCTGAGTGAAAATAAATTTTGACAGCGGGAAAAAGATACCTTCTTTGAAACGAGTTTTTTTTTTTTTTTCTTTGCATGCCGTAACGCTATCGCATTTCTCTTTCGAGAAGACCTCAGGATCTGTAAATATGACGGCTGTATGACGTGATATGACGTAAATGTGATGTTAGCGACCGGGAGAACCAAAACAGGGTTGATGTTTTCAGTCATTTCTCCCAAACATGAGATGATAACGAGCGTGACTTCAATGCAAAACCATTCAACAACCAAAGATAAAAACCACAGCCAGTTTCATTCAACTTAGGTTTCCACTCCGTAGAAACATACAGTATATGTATACAGTGTGTATATACAGTACTGGCCAAATTATTAGGAATTTTTTTAAAATTTCATTTTTTGGTATAAAATGTTAAATTAAACCAATTTTAAACGTTGAAAAGTTATTTATTTCTACACAAGAATACATGGTCATTATTTAGCAATAGTTTAGTACTTAGTTTGACCCACCTTAGCTGCCATAATGGCTGCGACACGCTTCGGCATGCCATGAATCAATTTTTTGCATAATTCTTTAGTCGAACGAAGCGTGTTTGTTCGTCAGTTGTCGTTTGGTTGTCGTGCGATGCGGGTGTGTTTCTCTTTCTTTTACGTGTCATTGTAACTACCGTTTAATTAAATAGTGTATTTAC
>JAJOZX010007223.1:92500-132500 GCA_023014485.1 Bathynomus jamesi
TTATATTTATTTTTATTTCTTTATTTTTTGTGACCTGTTCCATAAAAAAGCCATTTGAATTTATATTGAAGGTCGGCCAAAGTGCTAAAAGTGTCTTTATATATATATATATATATATATATATATGTATATATGTATATATATATATATATATGTATGTATGTATATTTATGGGTTTTTTTTATTTGCCTGTTTATTTCTTTATGATTATTTAGGCTGTGACATATATATCACTAAGGCACTATTTTGTAATTAATTTTTTCTCAATTTATATTTATATTTATTTTTATTTCTTTATTCTTCTGTGACCATATAAATGTTGGCTCCTCCCACAATTTTTTTCTATGCTTACTATATATATGTATATATGTATATATATATATATATATATATATATATGTATATATATGTGAATATGTATGTATGTATGTTTATTTTTGTAACCTATATATTGCCTTGATCTGTCCTTTCACTCCAGTGTTCCTGAGGATGTCATTAGACGAAAGCGCTTGAGCACCCCTTTGTGTTTCTTTTTTCCTTCGTGGTTTTATTCATCATAAATACTTTTCACGTGTCACTTTCGTGAAATAATTTTTCATATAATGAACACCACGCGTTCCTTCGCCTTGCTGTTCCCTCTATTGTCCCCGTTTGTGTCGGTGTTTGCTTCTACATTAATGAAGGGGCATGCAATTCGGATCCGACGGAAGTTTCTTACTAATTGTCTGGAGGAGCAGGTCCTTCCCAAGTCCCTCCTTCCGATTCGCCTCAGAGAAATGGACGACCATCCGTTCAACAACTTTAGCAGAGTAATTTTAAAGAAACATATTGAAGTCACCAGACAAAATGAGTGGTCCACCTTCAAAAATTTAGGCATTGCCAAACGTAATGTTTTGACTGTTATTCCCCAACCGTGGATCCAACCTTTGTTTGATGAAATTTACAACGAGTTGCGTCGGAGAACTTCTTCACTTCGAAACATTTTGGATCGCAAAATTAAAAGTCTCATTCGAAATAGTCAGTGGAGTAAAAAAGCAAGCTCAAAGTGTGTTTTGAACCTTTCTTCGAAAAACATTAGTGACGATGCAAAAAGTGCCCTTGGATTTGGTATGTCCTTTTATATTGTTAAAAAACCTACTGCTTTACAAATTTGTCATAGTCTTGCTCGTTTTGAAAAACAGTGTAACCTTCCTCAGTTTTTAGTTAACATAGTTAAAGGCCTGGTCTATGGTGCTGCGAATATTTCTTACGAAGATAACTTTCCTAAACGTTTCCGCAATAGCCTTTCACAATTAAAAAAAGATAGTGAGCTCCATATTACTAAAGCAGACAAGGCTAACACCTTAGTCATTATGGACAAAGTGGATTACATTGGAAAGATGAATGAGCTGCTTCAGGACCCCGCCACATACGTGAAACTTAGGAAGAACCCACAGGATGATGTCATCAAATCATTCAATAGTGGCTTGAAACGCATTCTCAAAGATCATAAGGATTTAATTCCCCTTTTTTTGTCCACTTCACCTGCTCTGCCTTATCTTTATGGTCTTATTAAAACCCACAAACCGGGTAACCCTATGCGCCCTATTATTAGCTCGGTGGGCTCTATTACCTATAAACTCTCCAAATGGCTTGTTAATGTTTTGTCCCCCATTCTTGGAACTGTCTCTGATTCACACGTAAAAAATTCCATGGATCTCACTGAAAAATTGAATAATGTTCGCATTAATACCAACGATAGATTGATCAGTTTCGACGTTTGTTCATTGTTCACAAAAGTGCCGATTGATGATATGCTTGACTTTCTCGCCAGAGAATTACATAATTATGATTTACCATTACCTGCACACACTGTTTTGGAGCTTATTAAGCTTTGTATCAAGGATTGTAAATTCACTTTCAATGGCGAGCATTATCAACAAGTTTTTGGGATGGCCATGGGCAACCCTTTGTCGCCCCTTCTCTCCAATATTTATATGGAGTTTTTTGAAATTACTTACATTCCGAGAATCCTGGGGGTTGGCATCCCTTGGTTGCGGTACGTCGACGATATTTTGTGTATCTGGCCCATGAATCGTGACCTGGATGACTTCCTCCTTCAGTTAAATGACCAAGTCCCCTCCATTAAATTTACTTTAGAAGTGGAACAAGACAACTCAATCCCGTTTTTGGATGTGCGTGTTCATAGGGATAGCCCGGGTTTTAAGTTTAGTATCTATCGGAAAAAAACAAACAATTTGTCCTACGTACACTTTTACTCTGGACATGACACCCCTATTAAAAAGGCCATATTTTCCTCAATGTTTCTCCGCGCTCTTAGGATCGCCAGTCCGGAATACATCGATGCCGAATTGGAAAATATCAACGGTATTGGAAGTGAGTTGTGTTACCCATCTGCGTTCATGGAATCTTGTCTTAATAAGGCTAAACGAACCTTCTATCGTGTGAATAATAACACTCGCACCTTGTCAAAGAATATTTTAGTACTTCCATTTTTCCCGGGCTTCTTAGGCATTGCTAATGTACTTAAACTTTTGGATATCAGTGTAGTTTTTTCATATAACAATATTGTGAAAAACATCATAGTAAAAAATAGCCCTACCAATAATTTAGGCATTATCTATAAAATTGGGTGTAAGCAATGTGATTCCTTTTACATAGGTCAGACGGGAAAGGATTTGCAAACGCGTGTAAAACAGCATCAATATTCCGTTAGAACGGGACAGTTGTCCAGTGCCCTTTTTGTCCATTTGTCAGAGTTATCCCATTGTATTGATTGGAATAATGTTTCAGTTTTGTTTCACTCTAGCAACATTGTTAATAGAAATATTCTTGAGTCGGCTATAATTCAACTTACAAATAACCTTAACATGAGTAAAGGTCTGTTTCAACTTGATCCCGTTGCTCTGAATTCCTTCAGAATGGATTTAAACAAAAAGGGCAGGTTGTTAAATCTTTGGTAAAAAATTTGTTTTTGTCTGTTGTTTCCCTTACAATTTTATTTTTCAATTTTTTGCTGTATGCGTGTATGTGTATGTATGTATGTGTATGTGAGTATGTGTGTGGTCATTGCAGTTAAATGTGTTTGTATGTATATGTGTGTATATGTATGTATGTATGTGTGTATATGTATGTATGTATGTATGTATGTATGCAGTTATATATATATATATATATATATATATATATATATATATATATATATATATATATATATATATATGTGTATGTACCTTACCTTACCTTACAACCTCACAAAGGTTCTGCGGGATGATTTCTCATTTCGTGAAGGTCAAGCTTGTATATATATATATATATATATGTGTGTGTGTGTGTGTGTGTGTTTGTATATATGTGTGTATATGTATATATATATTTGGTTATGTGGGTATACATGTGTACGTGTATTATTTGTAATTTTTTCAATTTATATTTATTTTTATTTCTTTATTCTTTTGCGACCTACCGTTTTCTCAGACAATAATTATAAAAACAAATTTGGTAATTTTTTTCCCTTATGCATATATATATATATATATATATTCTGTATATATTGCGTTTATATTTCGTATATATACCGTATATATGTTGTATATATATTTTATTGTTCTTTATATATCATCTAGGCATCATTTTGTTTTCCAATTTATATTTACTTGTACTTTTTTATTCGTTTGTGACTATAATATGCATATGTGGTAATTTTTCCCTTATAAATTGGTGTGCCTCTCTTAAAATTTATCTTTCAATTTATTATTATTATTTTTTATTTTTTTAATAATTAATTTTTTTTTTTTTTTTTTTTTTTTTTGTGACATATATATCAATTTGGCAGCATCTATTAAATCGATTGTAAAACTTCCCTCTTGAGCTTGAATTGGTAGACTCCACTTACAATATTTATATTTTTTTTATTTCTTTATTCTTTTGTGACCTGTTCCATAAAAAAGCCATTTGAATTTATATTGAAGGTCGGCCAAAGTGCTAAAAGTGTCTTTATATATATATATATATATATATATATATGTATATATATATATATATATATATGTATGTATGTATATTTATGGTTTTTTTTATTTGCCTGTTTATTTCTTTATGATTATTTAGGCTGTGACATATATATCACTAAGGCACTATTTTGTAATTAATTTTTTCTCAATTTATATTTATATTTATTTTTATTTCTTTATTCTTCTGTGACCATATAAATGTTGGCTCCTCCCACAATTTTTTTCTATGCTTACTATATATATGTATATATGTATATATATATATATATATATATATATATGTATATATATGTGAATATGTATGTATGTATGTTTATTTTTGTAACCTATATATTGCCTTGATCTGTCCTTTCACTCCAGTGTTCCTGAGGATGTCATTAGACGAAAGCGCTTGAGCACCCCTTTGTGTTTCTTTTTTCCTTCGTGGTTTTATTCATCATAAATACTTTTCACGTGTCACTTTCGTGAAATAATTTCATATATATATATACAGTATATATATATAATATTAGTGATGTAGCGGATGTCATTTTTTTCACATCCGCGGATGCGGATGCGGATGTTTGATTTCAACTCCGCGGATGCGGATGCGGATGCGGATGTCTACATTTTCGTTATTTTTTAGGATATATTCGAGATTTGTTGTGTTTAACGTATATAATAATTATTATATAGAGAGAGCTGTAGCTATAATGTAGTATAATTGATTAATTGTACAATAATTGCTGTACTTTTCTCGAACATATAATAATATCAAGCATCTAACTAATATAGAAATCAATTAGTGAATTCGTCTGCAAATAAATTCGTTATATTTTGTTGAGTTTCAGCCACAATTAGAAACCATAATTGTGTTACCAGGATGCGGGACGTGAACCCAACTCAATGCACCCCCGACCTCTTTCCCCAACTCCACCTTATAGAAAGATATCTTTAATTAGCTTGATAACTATTTATATTAAGTTTAAAGTTTATTAGGCATATTTATAAATGAGTAATTAAAATAAAGTAAACTAAGATGTTCATCGTTTAATGTTCAACTTAATTATAGGAAGGTTATGCTTAAGGAACATTAATTTTTCTGCCTTTTCTGCTGCCAGTCTGTTTCTCTTTTCATCATATATTAATCCAGCACTGCTAAATAATCTCTCGCTTGGTACGTTTGTTGGAGGACAGGCTAAATGTTTCCTTGCAAGTTTACTCAAGTATGGATAGATATTCTGCGTATTTTTCCACCAACTAATAGGATTGTCACATGCAGCCAGGCGTTTTTCTTGGTGATAGCTCTCGATCATTTTTACTACATCTTTTGACATCGCGTAGGTCTCGTCATTGCTGCTTGACTCAAGAAACTGAGAGACAGATTCTGTGATAGATTTGCTTGTTGAAGGTGTTGGTTCTGTCACTGAAACTTTTATTCTTTTGGTGGGTGGCGAAGCGACAGATTCAAGAGATTGAAGCTCTTCAACTGCTTTGCCAAGTGATGATTTAACTCGTTCTAATGTACTAGGTGAAACTAACTTAGCTTTGTAACGTGGATCTAAGTAGGTTGCAAGAGAGTAACTTCATACAAGAACAGCCTCTCGTCTTGTCGCTTGCATCACTTTTGCGCACAATGAACTAGTTCTATTAATATAGTAGAATTTGATAATTTCCGCTTATTAATGACATTTTATCTCAACGGTCCACATCCGCACGACATCCGCAGTCCAAAGTGCGGATGCGGATGCGAGAAAATGTGCGGATGTTTCGCGGATGCGGATGTGACCTACATCATTAATATATATATATATATATATATGCTAAAGGGATAGTGTTTAAAGCACTTTCCTGACCACTTTTTAGCACTTAAAAAAAAATCTTAGCATGTTTAAAATACAGTATACAGTACAGTGCTTAGAAGCGTCATGCCCATAGACATTGGGTGGGCACGTGCCCCCACCCAGTTTATAATAATATTTAGTAAAGATAAGGGAATTCAAATAAATTAATCGTGTGTGTATATATACTGTTGACTTTTATTATCCTTCAAATGTAGTTAAAGCACTGAATTACTGATCTCTTACACTAATTAAACATTATCTGACAGTGGCCCCCCTGGCCCCCCCTCTCCCCCAATATTTGTTGCATGACGCCGTGACAGTGCTTACACCGAAGACATACGTATGCAAAAATCAAGCATGATCATGCATGATATTCCATCAATAGGTGGTTTTTTTTTCAATCAATGTAAGGTGTAAATCGGCGTTTCGCTTCTAAATGCTTTTCTAAACACCTCCTTGACCCAACTTTTTTCACATAGCTAAAATCTAAACATATTTAAAATCTTGGATGTTTACTGTAAAAACATGCTTAGATCAGAGTCCTTTCAGTTAAGGTTGCGTCGTAGTAGAGAAGTAAAAATATTTTATATCACATTTGAATTTTAAAGAAAATATTTCCTATTAATGAAGGAATACTGTAATAGGAGTAAATATTTTGAACGCGTACTTGGATGTTATTTAAAGAAAATATCAAATTATTTCTTTTATAAATATAAATCGATGGTTTTTTTTTATAGATATGTTCTGCCACTAGAATAGGATATAAATATAAACAGGGAAAACCTGAAAGAATACTTTAGAAATAGTAGGTGTCATCCGTCATGTGACCTTATAGTTGCTACGGAGAAAACCGAGCCCACAGCTATTATTATCATTGATATATTCTCTACTGCAGGACCTCACGTTGAAGTATGCGCAGCAAATCTTACTTTTAGCAAAATTACTATCAACATACTACCAATATACAGACCACCTAACGGATGCGCAAATAATTATATTAGTATATTACAGGATCTAATCAAATATTAATCTCTAAAGAACTCGAGCTCTTTCATCCTTCGGGATTTTAATATAGAATTAATGAAAATAGGGACTGCCTACATTGTCAATTCACTATGAAACACAGTATTCAGCCGAGGATATACTGTAAGACCTACGTAAAAAGATCAACATGCCTCCCATACTGACCTTACCAAATTTTCTCTTATCGACCACGTATGGTCAGATATAAACCCACAATACATACATGACACAGGGATACTCCTTGCAGGCATAACTGACCACCTCCCAAATTACGTCACAATTAAAACGACGACAATTAAACAAAAGTACACAAATATTAAATTAAGCAAAACAAGGCATAATCAGTTTAATAAATTCAAAATGAAATTATGTACAGCAAGTTTCGACTTCATTGATGACATACAAATATAAACATCAAATTTGACAAGCTTTAGGAAGCACTTTAGTCTGTTTTTAATGAATCCTATTATTAGAATCAACAATCCCTAGTTGACCCCAGGTCTAGAGACGTCCATTAAATAAAGACATAAAATATACACAAATGTGAAAGGCGGTTTACTCTCAGATGTCTACATTCCCTACTGAAACATATTTAATTCATTAATACGCAAAGCAAAAGCCAATTACTGTACTATAAACCTAAATTCGAAGACTACAGGGCGATCCCATACAATAATGGAACCCCGTTAACAAAGCGATTAATAAAAACAAACAAAACTCTAAAAAATTGTTAATTAATAATGGCCCTATTTCAGACACAACAAATATTTTAAATACTTTCAAAAAGTTTTTCCACCGAAATGGGAACCAGTTTCGTCTCTAATATCCCCCCCCCACACCCACTGCGTGGTCTTTCGATACGTACCTAGGTCCCACCCCCTTCTCACACTCTTTCTTCCCATCACCTACTGCGACACACTATTCAGTGACAGCCATAAATAGTTGAAAAATAAAAATTATACGCTGGACACGATCCCAAATAAAATTTACAAAGCGTGCGTGAACTTAACTCTACTGTAGACTGCATTGGCGAATCAAATCATCGTACGTGTAGGGTCGAATTGAACCCCGCAATGCATTCCAGGTTAATTGTGCTTAAGCAATCAAACCTCATAAACTTATCCATTCAAAATGGTATGTTTCCAAACTGCCTAAAAAGGGTTAAAGTATGCCCTATTTACAAATCAGGAGATAAAACTTACCCCTCAAACTATGGACCCATCAACCACACTGAAAATAAAACTTTCTTAATTTAGATGCAATAACTTCCTTTTGAGGGTGTAATCTAGGGGGAAGATTTTCCTTCTTTTGGGTATCAAAACTTCTTTTCAGATGATAGAATAATTTCTTTTGGTAGAAGATATGGTCTTCAAAACTTCCTTTTGAGTGAATTGACAAAATAGAAAATAATAATTCTATTTATAGAACGTTGCGGGAAGTTTTTGTCTTTCCTGTTTGCGTCATGCAGTAAACTTTAGGAAAGAGAAATATATAATCAAATAATAAAATTCGTAATAAAACGAAATAATACACGAACAATTTGGCTTTTTACGAAAACACGCGACCAACGACAATCAATAATCATTCTACTTGATTTAGCTAAAGCCTTTGACATAATACCCTATGACTAAAGACCTCAAAAAAGTTCATGAAATTTGCTTCGAAAGTTCATAAAAGTTCATAAAATTGGTCCAAAAGTTTAAAAAAGTTCATAAAAACAATCCCGTACTTTAAGAAGGTTAAAAACTATATTATTTATTATATTTATTGATAAACACATATAAAACAAAAATAAACTTTATTGTACTTTTATAAAAACAAACAATAAATGTAAACATAATCCTGGGAGTATTTTACTGAAAAACAAACAGAAAAAAAATGATTAATCATTTGAAACGTTTCATTCCATTGCAGCATCATATTCTCTTTTACATGTTCGACGGTCAGATTTAGTTTCTTTGATGACGCTACGTCCTTGTAACGAGAGAAGAAGCGCTCAACTTCGACGGAGACTATTGGTGCACGTTTAAATGCGCATACAATATTTGGATCGCATTTAAAATTGGGAACTTCTTTTTCTTGCAGAACCTGTTACATATCTTGTGAGAACTTCAAATTCAGGATTTTCTTTTGAAAATTACTTCTAATTTTTCTTTGTAAGGCGTACAGGTTATGGTATCCTTAACACTTTGTACAACGTGCATAGCATCTACTAGGTTTAAACGACCTTCTAGTTTCTTGATGGCATCTGTCAAACACGGAAAGTTTGATGCGATGAAAGCAATGTCTTGTGATAGTTTTCGATCTCCCAGTAATTCCTGGGTATCCGTAATGGCTCGTGATTCAGGTTCTAGACTAAAAAAAAATGTTTTAACTTTGACAAAGTTTTTAACATAATAGAAGCAACTATTTAGCCAAGTTGACCAGCGCGTTAAACTGGCTCCGGAGGGAGCGGAAAGCCAGTTTCTGAAGAAAATTGCCTTTTTCAATGAGCACATTTTACCAATATCTTTTTCATGCCAGAAACAAAATGATCAACATTTTTGTACTTTGCTCGAACTAGTTCTGCAACACGCAAAAGACCATGCGCAACACGAGTGCAGTGGTGAAGGTTGGGATAAAATGCCTTTAGAGCTCTACATGCCTTCACCATGTATGCTGCTCCATCTGAAACGATATAGATAACATCACTGTAATCTATTTTCCCCGCAAACAATTTGACAAGAGCATCATTAACAAACTGACAAATGTTGTCACCATTTGCAGTTTCCAAATCAACCAGATCAATTAGGTAGGGTTTGCAGTTTGTTTCTACGTCTAAAATTCCTACTAGAATTGCACAAATTGCACGACGTTTATAAGTTGTTGTTTTTTATGAAAAGTTGCTAAAAGTTCGCCAAAAAAAAATTAAGCTGAAAAGTTCAGAGTTCATAAAAATGGTTAAAAGTTGAAAAAAAATAAACCTCAAACATTACGGCTTCAAGGGACTACCTTCATGATGGTTCCTCTCATACTTGTCTAAGAGGACACAATTTATAGCGTAGGACTCTTTTACGTGCCAGACAAGATCTATCTCCCACGGAGTGTCTCAAGAGAGCATTCTGGCACCAATCCTGCTCCTCCTTCATATAAATGACTTCCGCCAGTCACTAAATAATTCGTCCTGTTACCAGTATGTAGACGACACATCAATCATAACCTTTAACAAAAGGTTATTACCACTCCAAACAACCGCCAACAATGAATTACAAAGACTATATGTATCGCTTAATGCCAACGAACTATATATATATATATATATATATATATATATATATATATATATATATATATATATATATATATACATATATACACCACACATAATATATATACACACACATATATACTGTATATATACACAGTGTATATATGTGTGTATGTATATATATATGAAAATTATTTCACGAAAGTAACACGTGAATAATATTTATGATGAAAATAACCACGAAGGGAAAAGGAAACAGAATGGTGCTCAAGCGCTTTCGTCTAATAATATCCTCAGGAAAAAAATAACAAGTTCGAGACTATATATAGGTCACAAAAAATAAGATAAAATAGAAAAATAAAAACTGTAGGAGGAGCATACAAATTTATAAGGAAAAACTAACAGAGTTTTAGCACTTTGCCCCTCTTGTCTAAATCCGTTCTGAACGAATTCAAAACAAGAGGATCAAGCGAAAAAAGGCCCTGGCTAATGTTAAAATTATTTGTAAGTTGAATAATGGCAGACTCAAGAATATTTCTATTAACAATGTTGCTTGAGTGAAACAAAATTGAAGCATTATTCCAATCAATACAGTGGGATAAGTCTGACAAATGGACGAAAAGGGCACTGGACGACTGTCCCGTTGTAACGGAATATTGATGCTGTTTTACACGCTTGTGAAAATCGTTTGCGGTCTGTCCAATGTAAAAGGAATCACATTGTTTACAACCAATTTTATAGATAATGCCTGAATTATTGGTAGGGCTATTTTTTACTATGATATTTTTCACAATATTGTCATATGAAAATACAACATTAATATTCAAAAGTTTAAGTACATTAGCAATGCCTAAAAAGCCCGGGAAAAATGGAAGTACTAAAATATTCTTCGACAAAGTGCGAGGGTTATTATTCACAAGAAAAAAAAGTTCGTTTTGCCTTGTTAAGACAAGATTCCAAAAAAGCAGGTGGGTAACACAAATCACTTCAAATACTGTTGATTTTTTTCTAATTCGGCATCCATGTATTCCGGACTGGCGATCCTAAGAGTGCGGAGAAACATTGAAGAAAATATGGCTTTCTTGATGGGGATGTCATGTCTGGAGTAAAAGTGTACGTAGGACAAATTGTTTGTTTTTTCCGATAAATATTAAACTTAAAACCTAGGCTTTCCCTATGTACACGCACATCCAAAAACGGGATTGAGTTGTTTTGTTCCACTTCTAAAGTAAACTTAATGGAGGGGACTTGATCGTTTAACTGAAGGAGGAAGTCATCCAGGTCACGCTTCATGGGCCAGATACATAAAATATCGTCGACGTACCGCAACCATGGGATGCCAACCCCCAGGATTCTCGGAATGTAAGTAATTTCGAAAAACTTCATATAAATATTGGAGAGGAGGGGCGACAAGGGATTACCTTACGAAATGACTAGATCGACTTTGCAGGGAACGTCCGCATTTTTCTCAAAAAGTCATAATTTCCATCTTTATTTCAAAATTAGGGAAGTCAGAGATTGTTTTTGTTGATCAAAATGCAAAAATCACTACTGCTTATTATCAAGAAAAAAATCCTTGATGCGGTACTGCCGTCAATAAGAGAGAAGTCAAGGTTGCAAGCGTGCATTGATAATGGAGGAGGGCACATTCCGCATATTCTTGGACTTAATTAGGTAACTGTATAGAAACAGAAAGTTTTTCTACCCGTGTCTGTTTGCGAATTACAAAATAATGGTTACAGTTAGCAAAAATCCAACTTCACCACGAGATAGACCATGAAATTCTATATAGGACACATATATTGATTGTACAAATAACATTTGATGAAGATAAAATTATATTGTTCAAAATCAGGGTAATAGTTTTTTTTAGCCCACCCGGTGTATATATATATAAAATTTACTACATATGATCTCTACGTCTTTATGTCTCTTTGTTCCTATATCCTTAAAATTAATCAAAGTAAGTAACTTCATTTCTCTGTATTATCAAATAAGATTTGTCAAGTAACACCATTGTCACAATAAAGCATAAAATTTGTTTGCAAATGGCAGTTCTATACCATGCTTGTATAGGAAGGTATTAACTGGCCAATTTATATATATATATATATATATATATATATAATATATATATATATATATATATATATATATATATATGCATGTGTATGTTATGCTTATGTACACATACATATACTGTATATTTCTAGTTGCACCTGATGTATGTCCTCAACATATACAAATAGAATAATAAATTGTTATTATTATTATTATTATTATTATTATTACACTTAAATAGAGTCAATGAAATCGTAATATTTTATAACATACATTCCAGCAAACGTTTATTCATTCTAGTAACCAAATAAGTGTTTTTCGCTTCACCCTTAATCTATACTGATCGATCAAGTCACACTGCTTTATAGTATTAGATAACTAATTATACAGTAATCAGCTTGCTTTAACTTAAATGATACGGAGCCGCTTTTTCCACCATTCTCCCTTTAAACTACGATTTCAACCTAACAAAAAGAAAAAGCACGCATGCGCAGACAGAGTAATAACGGTTTTCACAAATAAACATATCAAAATGATAAATGGTGATGCATCAGATTTGCAATTATTCCCTAAGTATAAACATGTCATTTTTCAAAACGGCATTTAAAATGAGGGAAAACAGACCCAGTACATTGATATTTAAATACCTCAACGGTGCTTTGAATGAAGTGGTTTAGGCGAATGATACCTGTAATTTATTGTGTTTTAGGTATGTTTTAACTTTACACGTGTTTAGATTGTTTTGTCATGTAAATTCTAAACCCGAATTTTACGGTGTATACTTTGTATTGCGACTAACTTCAAATCTCACCCAATTTTTTAAAATTATTATTATTATTATTATTATTATTATTATTATTAGTAGTAGTAGTAGTAGTAGTAGCAGCAGTAGTAGTAGTAGTAGTAGTAGTAGTAGTAGCAGCAGCAGTAGTAGTAGTAGTAGTAGTAGTAATAGTAGAAGTAGAAGTAGTAATAGCAGTAATAGAAATAGTAGAAGTAATAATAGTAGTAGTTGCAGTAATAATAGTAGTAGTAGAAGTAGTAATAATATAGTAAACGTAGTGATAGTAGTAGTAGAAGTAGTAGAAGTAGTGTCTGAGTACGTGTCCGTCTCACTTTAAAAGCGAAAACGTAAATATTGTAGAAGATGGCCGCGTCTTATTAAGGAAACAAAAGGATTATGTTACATTAACGTTAAATACATTAAGGATATCAGAAAGATCAAAATACATGCATTGAAGGCAAACATGACACAGAGCGAGCAATCCACTGAACGTGCTTATACGATCAGATAGTTTATTATGACACTGAGACAAAATAACTTCGTACGTGTAATTCCGGGATTCATCCAGCACTGCAAATTGGGTTTCTAAAAGATGAAAATCGGTAAAGGGAATTATGTGGGGAACAGAACCTAGTGAGACTCGAACCCGCATCGGGTGGTTTCAACGCCACCGCTCACACATACAAAAATATTTAAAAAATCTAGCAATTTTTTGTAAATAGGAATATTACCTTCTATTTTCTCAGTTCACTCCCAAGAAGAAGTTTTGAAGACCATGTCTTCTGCCAAAAGAAGTTATATATCATTAAAAGAAGTTATTTTACCACCTGAAAAGAAGGTTTGATACCCAAAAGAAGGGAAAGAATCCCCTAGAATACACTTTCAAAAAGAAGTGACAGTATAAGTTCTAAATTAAAAAAGGTTTATTCTGAGTGCTCTTACCGAACACGTCATCCAGAACCCCCCCCCCCCCTAAGAAAAGGTTTGTTCAGGGGTTCAGTATCACATTAATAATAATAATAATAAATAATAATAATAATTGGCATAGAATGTTAAGTTTCTAAAATTTAGAAAATATTTATTCGGAGAAACCAAAATACAAATAATTTTGTATTTTGGTTTCTAAATTTAAATCTAAATTTCGAAGCGAAATTTAGAATCAGAAGTTGCCAGAAATGGTTTTACGCATTATAGAAGTTCTGAATTCAGAAATTATCATCTAACCAAATTCTAGAAAGAAAAAAAAATCACCTCTCCTTTGCATAAACTTTGAGTTCAGGACGTGTTCAGAACGTATTCAACTTCTGCATGGTCAATTTTTAAACTTTTTTTTTTGGCATACTTTCGAAACCGTAATTGTCGTTGGATTTGTTTTAAATTTAATCCTTTTTGACCATACCACTATGCCACTTTGTATTGCTTTATTTCGGTTCATGTCAGACGACTTTATTCGGTCTCAGGAGACCTAGCGCTCTGGGCGTCCTTAAGCGTTAAAATATTCCATCGTCTGAATAAATTAAATTAATTAATTATTAGATATTATAAAGGTTGACCTTAATATATATAATAATATAATTATATTATTAATAATATATAGTTCTATTAAAATTATAAAAGGTGACCTTTGGAAATATGTACAAGGTGTTCGGAAAGTCACTGTGCACTTTCCGATTATATAAGTGCACAGTGACTTTCCGAACACCCTGTACTTTGAATTATTTTTTTTTTTGTCTCAGTCCACTAAATTCCTTCTTTATGACCACGATTTTATGAAACGATCCCCCCCCCCAAAAAAACTGTACATATAAATTCTATGTACAGTTTTGGGAAAAAAAATTCGCCTCATAAAATTTCTGAAAAGCATAAACAATTACTAATTGGTACTATTCCGTTTTACTTTGGACATTTTATTCGCTTTGGTAACAATACTAAAATTTTAAAAACAAAACTCAGTCATTGCTTTATTAGGTTTTTTTTGTTTGTTATATATATTTATATATCGTGAAATGTCACACACACACACACACACACACACACACACACACACACACACACACACACACGAAGAAAGAATATACATTTATTTAAATAGAACCTTTTCATTTATTTCTTAATTAATTAAACACAAGAATGAGGATGGACAATAATCGTAAAATCATTCAATTTCTCTAATTAAAAAGGGCAAACTAATTCTACGTGTATATATGCGAGCAAGCAAACAAGATACGCTTATTTCCATAATTTAAAAAGAAATCACGGCCTGTTTTGTTGGTTTTAAATTTTAAGATGTTTATTAGATGAATTTACTGTATCTACGACTCCTAGAGAACTGACGTGCTAATTCTGTCGACACCTGTTGAATGTAGTGTTTAGCTATTGATTTTACTTTCGTTGCTGTGATTAGAGCGTTCTTCTTAAGTGTGTTCAGTATAGTTGAAGGTCAAGGAACCAACCTGTTTCTCAAGAGCGACCATGTTCTTATAACTTCAACAACTTATAATCCAACAACTTACGACCAAATAACTTGTGATCAAACAACTTACGAACCGAACAACTTATGATCAAACAACTTATAACCCAACAACTCATGATCAAATAACTTAGCTATCTTGAAATTATGGAATTCAGTGAAACCCAAATGATCGACAATATCCTTCTTAACTGAATCAACACCACTTCCGGTAAGATCAGAAAATGTAAGCGACTTTGGGTCTGTTCCTTCGTTGGATGGGAGACCGTACCCTGCGTTCAAATGATATAACGACCCGTGGTTCTGACCCCACGTATAACTGTAGGACCCCCCCACCCACTTCTTTGACATAACCTCTGCCACTACAAAGGGGGTTAAAAGGTTAAAGAACCCCGAGACATCGGTATTATTAATCTTAACCGAATGTGACCGAGCTGAAATCAAAAGTAGTCAAGCAATTTGTCATGGAGTATTTTGTCATCTATTTGCACAATAACATCTACGTTCATAAACTTACATCCACGCACACTCTCTCTCTCTCTCTCTCTCTCTCTCTCTCTCTCTCTCTCTCTCTCTCTCTCCTCTCTCTCTTAAAGTATTCCTTCTGGTAAGAGCAATTTATTCATCTTTGCTCCGTTTCACTCCCTAGCAAATACTTCCTTTTTAGTACAAAGATTTATTTATGCAAGTTAAAAAAAAAAAAAAAAGAAGAAGCTGAATAACTCGTGCAAGCAGTACAAATGTTTCCAGAGTTGTGCATTTATTAATTCGTTCGTTTTTATTTGACTTTGAAAGTAAAAACATTCGAAACATTAATTAAAGATAAATATTAATTAAATGGAATACGTTTATATAAAATAGAATTATTATTATCATTAATTTAAGCATTTTTCTATACTATATATATATGTTATGGCGTGCGGTGGGTACGTCTACAGGGTAAGAATTATTGCGATCGAACACACGCACTATACGTACATATTATATAATTATAGTATTTATAGTAGCTAATGATAAATTTCATAACTGGCTAGTGGGTATGTATTGTAGACTATTCTGAAAAATATGGTACTATCTTTAATAGCTTTAATAAGATTTTTATTAGGGTAGGCGGCGCTTACCTAACTTACCCTGAATGCACGCCACTAATATATATATATATATTATATATATATATATATACACAGAAATTTTTTCTGTACTTAACCCGTTAAATGACGTTCGGGTACACTCTAAAAACTGTTCTGTGTACTTTAGATTCGAGGGGAAAAAAGGCCTAAGTATACTCTATAAATTATAAAGTACTTTAAGGATACATATTTAAGTAGGTCGATAGTAGATAGAGAGTAGCTAGCTAAAACGATTATCTTCTTGACAAACGGTGTCCTCTGGAATTAAGTGCAAATACAAAAGAGTACTGTTCCAAGGGTTAAAGTAAACCTCTCAGTGTACTTTCAGTGTACTTTTGATGTACCGGGTGTACTCTTTACGTACTTTCTACTCAGGGTATCGAATTTAAGATACAAGCAATGGATAGTTTTTAAAGTGTGCAGTAACAAGTCTGGGTTTCCTCATATATATATATATAATATATATATACAGGGCCGGATCTAGAAGTTGCGAGGCCCTAGGCAGATCTAGAAATTGCGAGGCCCTAGGCCTATATATATATGAAAATATGGACTTAATTATCGGTACTATACCAGCAATATTAGAATCCCGCATAGACAGAACTATGCCAGCACTTAAAAATTAAACCAAACCAAAATAATCACGCATGGAAATTGTATAAGAAATATAAATAAACCATACAAATAAGTATAAATTATAATATGAATCAAGATTTGTGTCGAAAATATAAGACAATGATTTCTAAGATTTATATAATATTATAGGTAATGACTTTCCATAGTATACAAACGTTTTTCATATGTGATGTATAAGAGATGTTGACATTTCATTTTTTATAATAGTGAGCGATCGACTTATCAGGCTAAATATTAATGCTTTAATATTTGGTTCAGATGCTCCTTGAAAATTACAGCAATGCTTTTCTACTTTTCTTCGAGCTTAACTCTTCAATTAATTGAGAATAATCTAATGAATTTGTTATATCGTTTTCTATTGATAACATAGCTAATGAGTGCAATCTTGCTTGAGACATGATGGAACGCAAATATGTTTTAATAAGTTTGAGACGCGAGAAACTTCTTTCAGCCGAAGCACCAGTAACTGGGATGGTTAATACTATTCGAAGTGCAACATAAACATTAGGATAAATCTCACTTAGTTGTTTTTGCACTATATAAAGAAGGGCATTTCCGAGATCTGTTTTCTCAGGTATAAACCTGCAAAGTACTTTAAGTTCTTCATAGAGTTCTAAATCATTAATATCACTTGAACAGAACGCGCAAAACGGCTTGAGCGAGGCCCCCTTTGGCGCGAGGCCCTAGGCGATCGCCTTGTTCGCCTATAGCTAAATCCGGGCCTGTATAATATTATATATATATATATATATATATATATATATAATGAAGTTGCCTTTACTGCTTGCATAACTATATCCCTGCGCAGTATTTTTTTGAAAAATTACTTTGAACCTAGATGCAAAGTTGATTGAAGAAACCCTCAGATGTATAAACCGCCTCTTCTTTTATTGTGGTTCTCTCTACTAACTAAATTAATATGTGTTGTTTTTTTGTTTGTGTGTGTGTGTGTGTGTGTGTGTGTGTGTGTGTGTGTGTGTGTGTGTGTGTGAATTTTCTTCATGCCTCGCATGTTTTCAGAGTCAGACTCCTCTTCTACTGCATTGGAATCCCCGAGGAAATCGTATGGACTTGTCCATGGGGGGGCCTTGTATATCAAAACACGTTTCACTGAACGAAGATATCGTACCGAAATTGAAGTTAATTTTGGTTGATTTTGTATTCAATCTTTTGTAGAAGAAAGAGATGATATAGAACTTAAATATAAAATTTTACTGTATAATATTACTGTAAAGTTTACTGTAATACGTAGTAAATATATTTCTTTTTTAAATTTACAACTTGGTATAGTCTGATACACCCCAAAACATCTTTGAAATGAAAGGAATTTATATTTCGATGCAAATTTCCTTCCTGAGCGAACGAATAAAACTGATATATTTATAATAATAAAGACGATAAATAACGTAAGTAATGATCCTAAATCGTCCACAATAGTGATAAATCACAGGATGCGCGAGGGACAATGCTATGGTAGAGAATTATCGTATCAAATTGAGTTAAATTATCCTCAGGAGGCTAAAATGACTCCTTTTGAGTATAACGATTTACCTCAAATTACAAAATTTCTGTTATTTTTCGTTTGCAGTTGGTATTATTTCGTCACATGTCCTATTTTTTAAGTTAATTTGAACGAAATTATAAAATAGTAAAAATAAAATGAACTAAACAAGGAAGATTCTAAGTAAAGTATACCACAATGGGAATAAACCTTTATATAGAGTAATAAAGGCCAGTGCAAACATCTTCTGTACCTTTCGTGAACGTTCATAGTTTTTAACAAGAGCTAATCACAGAAATTTTTATACTATATACAGAAAACAGAGATTCCAGCAATCTTCTCTACAAAGAAATAATATCTTCTATTGTCTCAAATCATTCAAAAAGAAGATTTGAAGAGCATTTCTTCTATCTAAAGAAGTTATGTATCATTAACAGCAGTTATTATATCATCTGACAAGAAGTTTTGATACCCAAAAGAAGGGAAAAACTTTCCCTGGAATGCACCCTCAAAAAGAAGTTATAAGTTCTAAATTTAGAGGGTATGTGTGTGTGTGATATACAGTAGATAGCTTTTATGAATGTTCACAGTTATTGAACAACAGCCAGACAAAATACACTAAGCAAAAGTGAAAATGTTTCGACATAGATTTTTTGAATGTTCAGAGTTTTTTGACAACAGCCAGTTAAGAAACATTTTTGACGATTACTTTTTCTCTCAATATCTGAAATTGGGCTTTATTAACAAAAGGCAGTTTACCTCTTAAGCAATTTTACTTTCGCTACATAAAATACTAAATATTTGACCTTTAAATATAAATTTTTCAAATTGTTTCTTTCTGTGACATTTGTGATTGAAAATTAATCTGACGTCTTTCCGCTTAGTCAAATTTTGTAAAAAGTGTCCCGAAATGTCAACGTTTAGTAACGTTTTTCCAACATATGCCATAAAACTTCTTCTTTGGGAAGTCTCCAATTAAAAAACCTGAATATGAATTAAGTATAACTGTTATATATATTTATATATCGTGAAATGTCACACACACACACACACACACACACACACACACGAAGAAAGAATATTCATTTATTTAAATAGAACCTTTTCATTTATTTCTTATTTCAATTTCTCTAATTAAAAAGGGCAAACTAATTCTCCGTGTATATATGCGAACAAAAAACAAGATACGCTTATTTCCATCCTTCAAAAAGCATTAGACACAACACCAAAAACAACGACAAGAATCAAATCTATTCGTAATCTCCAGTTGAAATCAATGTCTTCCCTCATTCAAATCGGATCCATACGAATCCGTTTCGGCTCCCGTGATTTGAATACCGCATAAATTCGGTGAGAGAGAGAAAGAGAGATTACGCCCATCTCATTCTCCGTCGGAATTTCCTGTTGCTTCGATTACGATGGAAAAAAGGGATTTAGAATCATAAACTCGGGAGACGAAGCAGGAAGAATCGCGCGCAGAATTTGATACGCCGTTATTGACATTCTCAAAAACTCGCTTCTACGAGTTTCTCTTTGCAATATAAACTTTACAAAAAAAAACCGGGATAATATACGAGGAAAACTTATGAACAATACACGCACACACACGCACACACACACACACATACACGTTTACACATACCCACATAAGTTATATATATATATATATATATATATATATATAATATATATATATATATATATATATATACACACAGGGTGGCGCAAAAGTCGCGCATCATAGGAATTTTCAGTGTTGATTATATTATTTTTTTTTCTTTTAGGTAGGGGATGACTGCGAAATTAACAATAGACGAGAGGGTGAGCTTGGTTTTAATGCATGGAATACCAGGTACTACAAATCAATGAATCGGTACAGAATGATGCGCGACTTTTGCGCCACCCTATATTATTTATATATATTGTGAACAAAGGATAAACTAAAGAAAGAGCATTACAATTCTAGTTAAATACACAAGTTAGATTATACAATACAAAGGGCTGTACAAATAAATTATAGCGAATGACAGAAATACAAAAGATAGTGGTCAGTATTCAATATTTAGCGTTAACTCCTCGAATACGGATGATGGCTTCACAAAGGCATCGAATCAATCAGAATGATTGAATTGACACTTCGAATGAGTAATACGGCAGAAATACTGTTGTAGGTTTGTTGAACTCACTCTTGAGACAATATTTCCTTCTAGTTGTTTCCAGAAATTCTCAGTGGGGGTCTAGATCAGCTCTTGGAAACCTCCCAGTTCTTAAGACTTGTAGTATTGTTTAGCTTGTTGTCCTCCCAGTTAGACCATCTTCACTCGGTAATGCAGATTGTGACAAAATGTTTTGACGGTGAGTGTGATTCGTAGTTTCATCATAGTTTACGAGATCACCCACCCTAGTTGAATTGAAGCAACTCTACACCATACATAATAAAATCACTACCGTTATTTCAGACTTACTGATACAGTGAGATTGAAACTTTTCATGGCTACGTCTTTCATTTCCCGAAAGTTCAGTTTTGGTCTCATCACTCTGCAGAACATTCTCCCATTCATGAAGCCAGTTTTCAGTTTCTTTGGAAACTCAAGCCTCTTTTCTTATTTACATCCCTAATATACTGTGCAGCTTCTTCACCACACGTTTTCCTTGCAGCCAAGGTCCTTAAAATCTTTTTGCGATGAATGTATCTACAGTAATCCATGGTTCTTCTGAATGATTGCAAATATTTCTGGAGTTGTCTTAAATTGATTTGCTAAGGAACTCTTATCCTGCGGTAGTTATTCAATGTCGCTCTTGTCTGCTACGAGTATAGCCAAATTGCCATTTTTTGCACTCGTTGACAATTTCTTTGAACTGCTTCTAGAGACACTTTGAACTCCATTGCAGTTTCTTTTTGGTTGTTGTTCTATTTAAGGAGAGTGAGTATTTGGGTCCTTATTCACGTGTTAACTCCTTATTCCTTTCGTGGTGAAGAGGATAACCAGACAGCTTCTTAGAATATCTGAAAAAGATAAGAATATGCTAAATCAATTGACGTTTTAATATCTCTTATCACATTTGGCCTTGTATACGGATAAAAACAGGAAAGTGTACAAAAGAATACTGCAAACTGTGTATCAAACTATTGCATAATTGCAATTAAACACTTGCTGAAATTACAAATTGCACGAGGAACACTTGAACAGTCTCTTCCAAACCACATGAATGTTAAAGCATATTGGGTGTGGCTAGTTGACCCTTTTAACCTTCTTCGTCCAATTAAGGGTACCGAGACGAATGGTAATGCTACCAATCGGGGAAAATAAGTCACCTTTAAAAATGGAATGGGGTTGAGCCAAATACATGACGTGCAGCGGGCTCATCACCACTCATTCCCCATTTTTCAGACTGGCTTGGGATGCAGTACTTAGCTGGATTAACTTTTTCTGTGGTAAATAAAAAGTTTTAGCTTAAAACAAGAGTTTACTGTATAGACACTATCCATCTCATATTCGATTGGTTTCTTCCTTCTGTCACAGCGATATCGCTTTCTATGCAAATGTCGGTTTTTTTACACGAAAAGATTCTGAACTAAAACCTAAGATCGATTTTATATATATATATAAATAAAATATATATATATATGTGTGTGTGTGTGGTGTGTGTGTGTGTGTGTGTGTTTGGAGAGAGAGAGAGAGAGAGAGAGAGAGAGAGAGAGAGAGAGAGAGAGAATTTTTATTTAAGCGAACATGAACTGAACAAGTTCGGAACATGGAAAGAATTACACACACACACACACACACACACACACACACACGTTTGGCTACCTCACAAAACCGCGATATTTTCATATTTTCATGGCGACATTTAACCTAATTTAAATAGCCTAATTAATTTAACCAAACCTAACCGAGCATAACCTAACCTAATCTTATCTCCTTTTTTCATGATATTTAATGATTTTCATTAAAAATAAGTCTGAAAACACGGCGTCACTGGTAATGTCACGATACACTCGTACGTGTCGCAATAAACTTCGTGTGTATCTTAAAGAAGATTGTTACGGTTCTGTAGGGTATGAAAGAACACACACACACACGCACACACATACAAACAAATGCGACAGAGATAAATACGAACGTTTAAAGCATTGAAAAGAAATGTGGACCGAAATTCTAATGCAGATTTGGTCATCAAACAACAGTAATAAAAAAAACTGTAAATGGAGAGGCGGTTAAAAATATTAGTTTAGATCCATCGTGTAATGGTTTATTAAGATGGACGAGACAATCAACCTCGCTTTCCACATCTTAAAAGGTTCATAAAATTGAAATACAGTCGTAATTTACAAGCGAACAGCTCTCGTTAAATGATGTACAAGAATACATCACGAAAAAAATTGCTCCTTTTCATGGAATTTTTTTTTTTATGATTTTTAGGTCCAGAAATAACGATGAGTTTAGTATTTGATATTATGCGTGCGTAGTTATTTCTGTCATCCAACCATTATCACCGTACATTTCCCGTTTACGCGTAATGATTACGTGTATTACTTACGCGTAATGATTACGTGTATTACTTACGCGTAATGATTACGTGTATTACTTACGCGTAATGATTACGTGTATTACTTACGCGTAATGATTACGTGTATTACTTACGCGTAATGATTACCTGTATTACTTACGCGTAATGATTACGTGTATTGCTTACGTGTACTGCTTACGTGTATTGTTTACGTGTACCGTTTACGCGTAATGCTTACGTGTACCGTTTACGTGTGCCGTTTACGTGTATTTACGTGTACTTCAGAATAAGGTAAAAATCAGATTTCTGAACTTATAGGACGAGGTTCGATTATCACTGGCAGTCTCGAGGGAACGAGATTTATGATAGAAACGGGACAAGAAAACCACATCAGGGAAAACAAGGTCAGCCAACCCAACACCAGCTTCATATTGTATGAAACTGAGAAATTTGCCCCATTTCAGAAAAATGGGGCGCGGTTTTTCAGTAAAATCTTTTTAGGAATATTCTTAGGAATTTTTTAAAATATATTTTTATTTTAATACTTTGAATACGTTAATTAAATTATTTTTTTGAAAAGATGAAAACAAGTTTGAAGATTTAAAACTGCTAGAAACGCTCCTTCCTTCATATGAAAGTGTGAGTAACAACAGTCCAACATTCACTCGACTTACTTTATACCTTGCCACTCGAACCCAGTCCAGAACTCCAGGCATATGTGAACCAAAATGTTATTAAATCACACACACACACACACACACACACACACACCTTTTCAGGGGAGAGTAATATAAAAAGCGACGTCATCTCAACTCAATCTTCAACCTACGATCGAGTATTTTATTTAAGCGTGGGGAAGTATTTCTGTTTTTTTTCTTTAAATTTACGGTTTTATTTCATTGTTTACAGTCTAGCAGCAAATTCAGCTGAAATCTAAACTCTCTCTCTCTCTCTCTCTCTCTCTCTCTCTCTCTCTCTCTCTCTCTCTCTCTCTTTTTTTTTCTCGGATAGTTTTATAGCTTTTCCCTAAAGGATTAAAAACCATTTCGTTCTTATTTGTTTAAGAAAATCTTGTATTTGAAAATATAAAATTATTTAATCTCCAATTTTCTGTTATTTTATTTACTGCAACTTTTTCTGTCTTGCAGTTTCGTATTTACTTAACATCCGAGTGATATTCCAAACAATATATACTGTACACACACACACACACACACACACACACATATATATACAGTATATATGATGCTGCGAGCTGCTCATACCATGGTTGGGGATACGAGTATGTGAGCGGAGCGGTAGTTTATAGAAAAACATTGAAGCCTTTGTTTTCTTCCTAGGACTTAAGCAATTAACTCTCTCTCTCTCTCTCTCTCGTTCTCCACTTTTTCTATAATCTTTTAGAACCGTTTTTCCATCAAATATTTTGGACATATTTTTTTAAAAAATATGTGTCAGCAATTTTAGTTTTTTCCGCTGTTTTCGTTTTTTGTTTGCCATTTTATCGTAGACTAAAGTAGGTTGATGCGAAGAAATAGAAATGTGTTTAAATTTCATATAAATAAGATTAAAGTTAAACAGGCCAAAGGAGAGGGATACTAAAGTTAAATAGGTCAAAAGAGAGGTTTTTTCTCTTTATGTAAAGGAACTTTCGTCAATTTTACTCATCAAAGAGAATTGTAGATTTTAAATTATAAATGGAACAGAGAATTCTTAATTAATTTTATTCCAAAGCTTACTGTTTCAAAGTACCCACCCCCCCACCTTACCCTACCCCAACTCCCGGACGCTGAATTTTAAAATAATCCCAGCAAGAAGTGAGACGTTTAGTGAGTGTCATAAGTTTTTATCCTAGCAAGAAATTGCTGGGATACTAATAGGTTCAGTTCATCCCATAATGATAATTCAATGAAGAGGGCCAGAAACTGGCACAGATCTCAGGCTAAACGAACGTGACCCATTGTGCAAATTTCTGGATAAGTATCAGCTACCACCATCGGGAGTGGAACTCCCGACCTCAGTATTTGCTCTCGACTTCGCGTTTACCTCCATAACTCCTTACATTCCATTCTACTCCCTCACCACTCCACCCCCTCCGAGTTACGAGTTACGCCAAATTTAGAGCGCTTCATAAATCTAATTCTCTCAAAACGAATTAAGAATGGATGTCTTGGAAACGCGAAAGTTACCTAACGAATGCATTCAAAGAAACTTAACACTATAACGTATTAAAAACAAATGAAAATCATATTAGCTTTCAATTCATATTATTTTTAACTTCTTTACTAAAAACTATGATTGTATCCATTCAGGAGAAGTTTTCCCGATGTAAATTAAGTTAGGGGAACCTAATATTTTCTTTCTGATTAGGAAACTTTGCTCAGTTTGAGACGTGATTTGTATAGAGAAGCTTGTTTTTGAGCCGATTTCTTCAGCTTTTAAAACCCATTTGAGACTCATCCCGATATTAAAACTGTTCATCTCAACCTATTAAAAAAAAAATCTGCGATTATTTTCAAGGGAAAAATTAAATTCTCTTCAAACGTGGTAAGATCAGGGTTTGTGTATGACGGGTTTGTATATGATGTTATAAAAGTGCGGAAAAGTGTGTTTTAAATATAAATCATCAGTCCATTTTTATTCTCGTGTCATCATTTTAGGTGTCTTGCAAGAACCCTCGCTGGAGAGCGTGTTTCAGCATTTCAGATTAAATGAAGGAATTTCTTAGAAAAGAGAGACATTAAGGACGTAACAATGGTCCTATAAAACGCTAATTACAAACTCATCTATCTATGTCTTCGGATACACACTTTTTTACAAGAAGCATCGCGACATCTCTCTTTCTCCATCAATTTCTTTAAAAGAGTTCTCCAAATATTTGTCATCTATAGGGTTCTGAATGAGTTTCTTAATTTGTAGGTTGAAACGAGTTGATTTGAAGGGGATGATTTGAAGACCGGGTTTAAGGGCCGCAAATGGATGTTCTCCGATGTCAATTGAAGAGGTATACTGAAGGTCGTTAAGCCGCTATTTGCATACAATGAAGGTTGCCTGCTAGGCTCTTCTTCTCTTTATTTAGACTCCCTTCCCTAAATGCTCGGATGAAATAGCGACTATAACCCGAGGAATGGCATAAAAGTCAACAAAAGTGGAAATGTTGCCCCCATAAAAGCGAATATGGGATACAACTTTAGCCTCACGTTTTCTTTATTAATATATTTTTTTTTTCAAAAACAAAAAACAAAAACAAAACTCTAGAACGTATATAAATAACAGATATTCAATTGTTTTTCTGTGTTCTGAATCTCATATTTTAAACGGTTTTTAACCAGGAGGGACAACTGTGTGTGTGTGTGTGTATATATATATATATATAAATCTGTAATAAATATTAATCTACATAAAGTTATGAAGAAAACCCGAGCAAATCACAACTTGGATTAGAGAATATGAAAGCATACAAATAAATTATAGCAAATAAATAAAATTTACAAAGGCCAACCAGTATTCAATATTTAATGTGACCTCTTCCTCCGTAGTACGGATGATAATGATTTCGCATCTCAAAGGTATCGAATCAACCAGAAATTGTTGTAGTTTGTCGGAACTGATTGTCATTTCGGATGGTCCTGTGCGCTTGTTAGCTTCACTTTTGAGACATGAGTTTTTAGTTGTGTCTACAAATGCTCAGTGCAGTTTGAATAAGGACTCTGTTGTCGGAAATTTTAGCACTTGGATCCTCCCAATCTGCTCTTATCTCTCCAAGTAAACTTTGGGAGTACTGCTGGGTTTTGGGCCGTTGTCTTGCTGGAAGGGGCCCCTTCCAGTTAAATGGGCCCCCCTTCTAGTTAAACAGGTGTGTCGTATTAACATGTTTAAGAATAGAGTAGATAAGTAGTTTGTAGAAATAAAAAATTTCCTTATGAACAGAAAACCTAAAAATAAAATGCATGGCATGGATTAGGTGAGGTAGAGTTGCGTTTCTGCTGTCAGTACTTCTTTTTTCTCTCTCTTCTTTCTCTTGGGTAGCTGGGTGCATGTGACGGGTGAGGACATGGTGTGGAAAATCTTATTGCCATTTTCAATTCCTGTTTCAACCCCTTTCCTGTAGGAGCATTTCTTCAATTTGCCGGTGGTAGTGTTCCACGTAAATAAGAAGGAGAGGAACCTTACTTCTATTTCTGCGTGATGGCTTTGCGTGAGCATGGGGTTAAACGTGGTGAGTTTAACCTTTTCCTCTTTCGTGATCTTTAGATAGTTTGTATAAAACCAAAACCATATGTTCGAGTTTTTGTGACGATAGTTGTTGAAATACGACCAATACAAATATATTATTATGTTAGTTTATACAATGGTGCTATCTAGTGTACGATTTCTATGTGTGCATAGAGTTATTGTAAAGCTAGTTTATCTATTCTCCTCTTTCCTGTAAAATTTTCTTGCCTACTTTTCCAGGGTCAACGTAATTTCTTTAACCTTTTTCCGTACCCGCCTCTCGGGGAGGGAGCGGATAGTAGGAAGGGAGCCTTATACTTTACTACTACTGCTGGAATAATTTAAAAATGCACTAGTTTAATAACAAGAACCTTCTCGAGTGGACCGAAAGGTCTTTGAGGCTTCCTCTTGTCCTTGTAATTCCTCGTAACAAAAATGCTCTCTCTCTCTCTCTCTCTCTCTCTCTCTCTCTCTCTCTCTCCCTATATATATATATATATATATATACACACACACACACACACACTCCTTTGGTTTACTTCCGCCCGAATTGTCCATTCTGACGACGGTCAAGCTTTTCACTCCACCTTAGACCTACAGTTTAACGTGGAATCCGAACCACGTTCCACCAGCAGCCAAGCGTCTTAACCACTAGATCACCCAGGGTACCCATTTATCTATCAACCACTTTCTTTATTGTGTGGAAGGATGAACAGCTGGGTTTTACTGGGTGCCGGCTGCCGTCACCGGGTCTCCATGCCGGGTCGATGGATTCGTAGTCAGCGACGATAATCACAACACCACCATCGCAGTATATATATATATATATATATATATATATATATATATATATATATATATATATATATTATATATTCACTTTGTGGTGCGGAGGATTATCATTTTCCTACAATATTTGTAAGAAATATGAGAATCATAAATTAATTTCAGCCTTAAGACTCGAATTTCCATGATCTTGATGGAAATTTTTCCTTCATAGAAGTGCTCTGATATAACTCGATCCTAATATTGCCAGATCAAAAGAATATATTAACTGTCATATCAGAAATAATCTCAGTACAGCTTCAGCTCAGTCTATTTTTGGATTCTGAAAGTATAGGCTTACTCATTTTTCTGTTGATCTATTTTACTTATATTTAATTTATAAGGGTTCGAACGGCGGTTCAGGATCGACCTGAGGTCGAACCCTCTGCAGCATCCTGCCTAATTTGCGGGATTAGATGGAGGAGGACATTGCTTTCCGATCTTTCTGCCCTTGTAGTCAGCCACGCGTGGCTAGTTAGTGACTTTGCACAGGAACTTGTCCAGCTAGTTCTTGAAATTATTCAGATTGGTTTGGTGGAGGTTCCTCAGTTCTTTGGGCAGGACATTAAAAAGTTTTTGCCCTGGTATTCTCAGGGTATTTTCCATTCTCGTTTTCATGGCCCCCTGTCCCGCCGCAGCCGGGATAATACAAAATCTGCCTCTTCTCTCATTCCAGTGTGTTTCTATTTCGTTTTCAAGGTTAGGGACAAAACCCACGAGCATTTTCCATATGTATATTACTCTGTACCGCTCCAGTCTTCTTTCCAGAGAGTAGTTTATATTTACAAACGTTTACATAATTTAATACCCTTGGTAAAAGCCTACCCACAATATATTCATTATATATATATATATATATATATATATATATAATATATATATATATTATGTGCAGATAGAATGCTTATAGCAAGCTCTGGGAGGCACAAAAGATTAGTACAGGCCTACTGTATGTAAATCACTAGTGCCTCTGCCTCAGTGAGTACATCGTTTCCCCGTTAAGTGAAGCAGTGAAGACACTGAGGTCGGGGGTTTGATGCCTACCCACAATATATTCATTATATATATAATATATATATATATATTAATATATATATATATATATATATATATATATATATATATATATATATATATATATATATATATATATATATATATATTATGTGCAGATAGAATGCTTATAGCAAGCTCTGGGAGGCACAAAAGATTAGTACAGGCCTACTGTATGTAAATCACTAGTGCCTCTGCCTCAGTGAGTACATCGTTTCCCCGTTAAGTGAAGCAGTGAAGACACTGAGGTCGGGGGTTTGATGCCTACCCACATATATATATATATATATATATATATATATATATATATATATATATATATATATATATATATATATATATATATGTGTAGATAAGAATGCTTATAGCAAGCTCTGGGAGGCACAAAAGATTAGTACAGGCCTGCTGTATGTAAATCGCTAGTGCCTCTGCCTCAGCGAGTACATCGTTTCCCCGTTAAGTGAAGAAGTGAAGACACTGAGGTCGGGGGTTTGATTTCCGATAGTGTTGGTAATAATAATCCAGGATGTAACACAATGAAGTCCGTTCGTCTGGCCTTAAGCGCTGTACCAGTTTCTAGCCCTTTGTTGATTATTACATCTTATGTCTGATAAGAGCATATCTTTTCAGTTTCTTTACACAAATATTACGATTTTTTATACACACACACACACACACACACACACACACACACACACACACACACACACCCGCAGAGCAATTTATGATGTTGCTTGTGTTCTGTTTTACGCCAAAATGGCTGCTTTCTTCCACTATAGAAAAGGGTTTTTTTTGCGACAATTTTATTGCTCTCTCAGCAGAGAGAACAAGAAGCTACGTTCGTGTTAGCTATTAATTGCCTACTTTCGTTGAGCAAAAGTATCCATAGACAAATGCGTTTTGCGGCAGAAACTTCTATATCCAGTTACGGTTCGAGAAAAATGTGTATATATACTCGTATATATACACATACGAGTATAAGGCATTTCATCCGCAGTGCTTAAATTTTAACGTGTTCTTGTTCAAAGCGTTGTAGAGCTAAACTTTCCAAATCCAGTCTTTTATTTAAATTACCTAAAAAAAAAATCTGTTTGTCATTAAAAAAAAAAACCCCCCAAAAAACCTGAAAACGACGCGTAAGTTTAGCGTTTATATTTTCGAAGATATTTTAGTAGAATTGCATTCAAACTTCTTAACAGGCTTTTATACAACAAGACTGTGATGTAAAATTACAAAACTTACCATCATTCAAACTAACAAGGAATTTGTAACTATCCACGATGGTAAACTGGTAAAAAAAAAGTTGCAAGCTAGTTTTGGATGCATTTTTATCTGCAATGTTTTGTAGAAAAGAGGCAATTTTCTTTACAAGGAAATAAGGTACATTGTGTCATTCGTGGGAAAGTTTGTTTGGCGCAGATAAGAATAGAAGTGAGCTCTTTTATGTTATTTATTGAAATAAAAAGATAATCATAAAGATTTGTTGCCCCATATTATATATCGTAAAATAAAAAAAAAACATTAAACCAGATAACTGCGTATATATATATATGTGTGTATATATATAGTATATATATATATATATATATATATATATATATATATATACAGGGCGTCCCCAAAAAATGTATACACACTTTAAATAATTATAAAGGCAGTGTTTATTAAAATACATTTCATTTTCAGAATGTAATAGAATCTACAGACATTATTTAATTGTTTTGTCAACGCCTGTTTTCAAACTGACGTCCGTTCTGGTCCAGGCACTGCTGATAACGCGAAGCAATGGAATCGCAAACATCACGAAACATTTCGTTTGGTATTTGTGTGCATTCTCGTTCAATGGCTGCTCTCAATTCAGCGACTGTTGCAGGTTTTATAGCGTAGACTTTGTCTTTTAAGTATCCCCATAAAAAAAGTCTAGTGGTGTGAGGTCTGGTGAACGCGGAGGGTATTCAACGAAACCCCTTCGTCCAATCCACATCCACATCGTGCCAAGTACCACTCGCAATACTCCACTCTTCGGTCCGGATCATCATCTTCATTAATAGCATGGACTAATCTTGGAATGTAACTTTTCCATTGACAGCGCTTCAAAATGCGTTGGACAGACGATTCTGAAATTCCTACCTCACGACTCGCTTGCCGCACAGATTTTCTTGGACTTTGGTGATACGTTTCCAGTACTCTTTCTTGCTTTGTGGGGCTTGTCGATGTCCGTGGTCTTCCGGAACGCTTCTTGTGGACATTCTGAACAGTTCCATCGGCTTCAAACTTATCTCTAATTCGAGTGATGGTAAGTCGCGTTGGTGGATCTGTTTGAAATTCCCTCCTAAACTGTCTTTGCACTTCAACTGCGTTTTCACACTTCCAGTAGCATTTTAGAATGAATTTCCTTTGTTCAAAGCTTAGTCTGACTGCCATTATTAATTCTAATGGGTTTAACTTGGAAAGAAAGAAACATCAATTGAGCTATCAGCTGTTAAAGTGTGTATACATTTTTCTGGGACGCCCTGTATATATATATATATATACCCACACACACACTGTATGTATAAGGTAATGTTCCCACCATCGATCCCCTAAGGTTGTTGGCTGGGTAACTACCCTAAAAATGAATATGTTTTAAATCAGTTTACACCCAAACATAGCTAGAAGGCTGTGGATTAATTATGTTTTGGTGGTCAGTATATCATTAATAGTGTTGAAAAAACTTTTATATTTCATCAAAAAATGGATGAAGGTCGATGGTGGAACCTGATGTCCCGCCATCGACCATTCTGTAAATGAAGCTGTTATTTTATTTTATTTTAAACTACCCCTATCCGGGCCTGCCATCGACTGCTTTTTTTTTTTTTTTTTTTTTAATCATACCGAACATTTATTTGGATCCACCGACGAGTTCTTGGGCTTGGCATCGACCTCATGGGTCAATCGTGGACCCAGTAGCCATTTTCAAAATTCCACTTAGGCATGCGGTAGAACGTGGAGTCACATTTAAGATCATAGGCTTATTATTTACTTAAATACTAACTAAACTTATGCGCATATTACTGCTATGTACTGCACATTCTGCTATCCATTTCTTACCTGTTTTCACCCAAATACAGACCAGAAGTTACTGGAAATGAAAATTTTTGAAAAACTTACCTGGTATACAATACAGACACTGCACTGACAAAGACTAGGCGCGCACTGGGATATTTCAACCTCGCGCTTCGTTTGCAGTGGTCGGCGCATGCGCAGAACTTAGTGTTCTCTTAAAAAAACAAAGGTCGATCGCAGGCCGAGGTCGATTGCAGCGCGCTTTAGTTTAGATAATGTACATCAAAAGCGAAAAATAAAAAGGTATTGAAAGGGATTTTATTTTTCACTGTGGGTGTGCATCATTTATTAATGTCACGTATTTAATCATGAAATATATATATATATATATATATATATATATATATTATATCAACGTAAAGAACGACACTTGTATAGAAGAATATTCCTCGCAAGATGAGGAGGGAGAACGAACAAATGAAAAAATGAGGTAACCACCCGGGAATCGAACCCGGGATCTTCCGATTGCCGGTCAGATATGATAACCACTACACCATGGTCCTCACTCGATCAGAAGTCGTAATTCTCCTACATACGCGCAGAAACCAATGCCCCGAGGGGGGCACCTCCCGCATGCCGCACATATATATACATTTCAACTGCAAAGAACACGCAGTATAATTAACGTAAAGAACGACGCTTGTATAGAAGAATATTCCGCGCAAGATGAGGAGGGAGAATTACGACTTCTGATCGAGTGAGGACCATGGTGTAGCGGTTATCATATCTGACCGGCAATCGGAAGATCCTGGGTTCGATTCCCGGGTGGTTACCTCATTTTTTCATTTGTTCGTTCTCCCTCCTCATCTTGCGCGGAATATTCTTCTATACAAGCGTCGTTCTTTACGTTAATTATACTGCGTGTTCTTTGCAGTTGAAATGTATATATATGTGCGGCATGCGGGAGGTGCCCCCCTCGGGGCATTGGTTTCTGCGCGTATGTAGGAGAATTACGACTTCTGATCGAGTGAGGACCATGGTGTAGTGGTTATCATATCTGACCGGCAATCGGATGATCCGGGTTCGGTTTCGGGTGGTTACCTAATTTTTTCATTTGTTCGTTCTCCCTCCTCATCTTGCGCGGTATATTCTTCTATACAAGCGTCATTCTTTACGTTAATTATACTGCGTGTTCTTTGCAGTTGAAATATATATATATATATATATACAAACCCACAAGGAATAAGAAACAATTATTCTGTCTTTTCGTGTATTCAGCAGTAGGCTACACCTCGTCATTCCCTGATGAGGTGTACTGTTGAATACACGAAAGATTCTGGAATAATTTTTTATTTTTCCTTATGGATTTGCATCATTCATTCATTTCACGTGTTTAAGTGTGAAATTCATCCCATATATATATATATATATATATATATATATATATATATATGAACAAAATCTACAAATGGACGGAAGACAACAATATGAAGTTCAACACTGAGAAATTTCAGCTGTTACGGTACGGAAAAAGAGAAGACCTAAAATCCATGGAATATTATACCCCAAGTGGACAGGAAATTCAGAGAAATTCTAAAGCAAAAGATTTAGGGATTGTAATGACAGATGATGCAAAATTTGAAACACAAAATGAGATAGCAGTAAACAGAACAAAGAGAGTAACTGGGAAGATACTGAGAACCTTTAAACGAAGGGATAGGAATATAGTGATTCCTCTATTGAAAACACTGATCATACCCAAATTGGAATACTCCTCGGACCTAACATGCCCATATGCAAAAGAAGAAATTAGACAACTAGAAGGGAATCAGAGAAGCTTCACAGCCAAGATCAAAGGGTGCAAAGAACTAAATTACCGGGAAAGATTACTCGAATTAAACCTATATTCATTGGAAAGGAGAAGGGAGAGATACACCATTATTTACACTTGGAAAATAATGGAGAAACTAGTCCCTAATCTTACTCTGAACCCTATAACTCCCCAAACAACGGTGGAAAGTAGAAAAGGAAGACTGTGTCGTGTTCCCAAATTAAAGGCGAGACAGGGAACATCCTTAACCCTGAAAGAAAATAGTTTTGTTGTAAGAGGACCAAAACTATTTAATCAGCTGCCCAAAGAACTAAGGAACACGAGTGGTGTTGCACTGGACATCTTCAAAAGAAGATTAGACGCCTGGCTCAGAACAATCCCCGATCAGCCGGGCGTACCTGGCTATGTGAGGTGGAGAAAACAAGAAACCAACTCACTACTTGACCAGGTCAACTCGAGAGGAGGGGCGACAAGCTTGACCTTCGTGAAATGAGGAATCATCGCACGGAACATTTGAAAGGTTGAAAGGTGTATATATATATGTGTGTGTGTGTGTGTGTGTGTGTGTGTGTGTGTGTGTGTGTGTGTATGAAAATAAAATAAAGACAAACTGTAATGGCCGGGCACGAAAGTTTAACATCTCTCTTTTGAAACAAAAGTAGACGACTCTTTCAGAATTCGAGACGAAATGTACAAAAGGTTCAGTTAAAATCATTCCAAAATCGATTTAATGGATTCCTCAATTCTGTCCTTGTAACCAGTCATGTGTGAATATAGAAAGTGACTCTCTTCTAGATCAAATCCCACAAATGAAGGGGATGCTGCTGTTGAGAGATTGGTATTAAACCAATATATATATATATATATATATATATATATATATATATATATATATATATATATATATATATATATATATATATATGGGCGAGGAAGGGCGACAAGCTTGACCTTTGTGAAATGAGAAATTAACATTTGAAAGGTTGAAAGGAAAGGTATATATATATATATATATATATATATATATATATATATATATATATATATATATATATATATATGCACTAAAATCACAAAATAACACGTGACCTTATTAATAAGCAAACAACCACAGGGAAAAGGAAACACAAAGTCCGAGCGCTTTCGTGATATATTAACATTATCAAGGAGGAACAGAAAATAGACGGAGATTACAAAGTAAATGAGTTAAATAGACAAGCAAAAAATTCACAATCGGCACCACAAATTAAAGGCCTTAAAGCCCTCTAAAGATTTTTTCAATTGATAACATAATCTGTAGGCTGCTAAATTACTAAATATAAAAGAAGTATACTGTATAGATGAAATTAGACAAAAAACCAATACAGAGAACAAAAATTATTATAATGGTTATTAACACTAATATTTAATTAAAGCAGGCAATTAATTGGCAAGAATTTAATGAAAAACGAATAGATAACGTAGATAACAAATAGATAACATAATCTGTAGGCTGCTAAATTACTGTATAGATGAAATTAGACAAAACACCAGTACAGAAAACAAAAATTATTATAATGGTTATTAACACTAATATTTAATTGAAGTAGGAAATTAAGTGGCCCGAAATTAATGAAAACAAAGGGAATGTTGCCATCGTCTTACAGATTATTACAAAATTTCTACAAACAGTCTGGAAAAAAAATTGTTTTCCCAAAAGCAACCCAGTTCAAAAGTCCAATAAACCCCCAGCAACCAAAGATTATACACGAAAGAAATATTACAATTAAAATAGACACATAAGAATGTTAACAGTTCTTACAATAATATCTATTTATTTAACCAGGGCAAACCATTAAGGGGCAAGAATGCAGTTAAGAAAACAGTAGGCCCTTCGCCAGCTTTCTGACAATGCACGAATCTAATTTGTACAACCCAGGGCTAATATTAAGGACCAAATCCGCATTATTCTTGATCACACTTGATTCCAGTATATTTCTGCTAACAATAGATTTACTAAACCTTAATTTGGAAGCATTTTTCCAATCAATGGGATGATTAGTATCTCTTACGTGAATGAAAATGGCGTTAGATTCCTGGCCACTTCTTATACTGTATTGATGCTGTTTAATACGTAACTCAAGGGTCTTACCAGTTTGGCCAATGTAAAATTTATTACATATTGTGCAAGGGATTTTATATACACAACCATGTAGCCCTGAGTTCATTGACGACGAAATTAGTAAAATATACAAAATTGCTTTTGATTTAAAAAACCCAAAGAACTGCATAGATAAGTCCTTAAAAATGGCAAAGAAAACCTACGAAGTAAAGGATAAGATTCCTTATAACACAAAAAATGTTTTAGTGTTACCATTCAGAGAAAATTTCCTTGATCTGCCGAATCTGCTGAGGACTTTTAACGTAAATATTGCGTTCAAAAATTTAGATGTAATTAAGAATTCATTGATTAAGAACTCCCCTTTAAGTGAACATGGTTGTGTATATAAAATCCCTTGCACAATATGTAATAAATTTTACATTGGCCAAACTGGTAAGACCCTTGAGTTACGTATTAAACAGCATCAATACAGTATAAGAAGTGGCCAGGAATCTAACGCCATTTTCATTCACGTAAGAGATACTAATCATCCCATTGATTGGAAAAATGCTTCCAAATTAAGGTTTAGTAAATCTATTGTTAGCAGAAATATACTGGAATCAAGTGTGATCAAGAATAATGCGGATTTGGTCCTTAATATTAGCCCTGGGTTGTACAAATTAGATTCGTGCATTGTCAGAAAGCTGGCGAAGGGCCTACTGTTTTCTTAACTGCATTCTTGCCCCTTAATGGTTTGCCCTGGTTAAATAAATAGATATTATTGTAAGAACTGTTAACATTCTTATGTGTCTATTTTAATTGTAATATTTCTTTCGTGTATAATCTTTGGTTGCTGGGGGTTTATTGGACTTTTGAACTGGGTTGCTTTTGGGAAAACAATTTTTTTTCCAGACTGTTTGTAGAAATTTTGTAATAATCTGTAAGACGATGGCAACATTCCCTTTGTTTTCATTAATTTCGGGCCACTTAATTTCCTACTTCAATTAAATATTAGTGTTAATAACCATTATAATAATTTTTGTTTTCTGTACTGGTGTTTTGTCTAATTTCATCTATACAGTAATTTAGCAGCCTACAGATTATGTTATCTATTTGTTATCTACGTTATCTATTCGTTTTTCATTAAATTCTTGCCAATTAATTGCCTGCTTTAATTAAATATTAGTGTTAATAACCATTATAATAATTTTTGTTCTCTGTATTGGTTTTTTGTCTAATTTCATCTATACAGTATACTTCTTTTATATTTAGTAATTTAGCAGCCTACAGATTATGTTATCAATTGAAAAAATCTTTAGAGGACTTTAAGGCCTTTAATTTGAGGTGCCGATTGTGAATTTTTTGCTTGTCTATTTAACTCATTTACTTTGTAATCTCCGTCTATTTTCTGTTCCTCCTTGATAATGTGAATTATCACGAAAGCGCTCGGACTTTGTGTTTCCTTTTCCCTGTGGTTGTTTTGCTTATATATATATATATATATATATATATATATATATATATATTATTTTTTTTTTTTTTTTTTTTTAACTGCAAACAACACACAGTATAATTAATGTAAAGAACGACGCTTGTGTAGAAGAACGTTCCGCACAAGATGAGGAGGGAGAACGATCAAATAAAAAATGAGTTTACCACCCGGAATCGAACCCGGGATATTCCGATTGCCGGTCAGATATGCTATCCGCTACACCATGGGCCTCGATTAATCTGCTCGTATGTAGGAGAATTACGACTTCTGATGAATCGAGGCCCATGGTGTATGGATAGCATATCTGACCGGCAATCGGAAGATCCCGGGTTCGATTCCCGGGTGGTTACCTCATTTTTCATTTGTTCGTTCTCCCTCCTCATCTTGTGCGGAACGTTCTTCTACACAAGCGTCGTTCTTTACATATATATATATATATATATATATATATATATGTTAACTCCTCCGTCTATGGCCTTGGGCGGTTCGAGGTTGACAGGGGTTTGGGTTAGGTGGCAGCAACGGATTTGTTACCTTGGAGTAGCTGCTATCGTGTAGGGAATCGCAGTAGTTTCTCTTATACTGCTCTCCGATTTCTTCTCGTAGGGGATCGGAGGATTCTGTGAAGCTTACTAAATTCTCTAAGGGTTCCCCGATTCTTCTTGTAGCGTATCGGGAAATTAGTTTTCTCATTTTAGGACTAAGGTCTCGGAAGAAAGCAAGGCTCGAAGGAGAAGACAAAGATATTCTCTTACTGTAGTTTACTGCTAAAATGTTACAGGTAATGCTAAACTTTTAAGTCAGATCAGACAGAATCAGAATAATCACTGGAGAAATTCTTCACGGTTATATACATAAATTTTGCTGACTTCATTATTATTTAATGCTGACCTGCTTTTTTTTTTATTCTTAATAGGCTGAATTATTTTGCAAAATATTTGAAGATAAGGTAAATATTTTAACTATAGCAATGGCTAGACCAGTGGTTTCCAACCTTTTTGAAGCGATGGCCCACTAGAGCTGATTCGAATAACTAATGGCCTATATCCCATGTTGCTAAGCTGGTATCATGTTTACATAAGGTTTAATAAGCAAATTTTTGTTATTAACATTTATTAACATGATGCTAAAACACAAGCAAGTGGGCCATAGCTCACAGGTTGGGAACCAGTGGTTTAGACAGATAAGCAAGATATTTGAAGATGAAGCCATATTTTTATTTTAAACCCCATATTGACAGATCTGATGTTTCATGATCTGCCGAGTTAACTAAAAATGGAAATTGAAATATGCATTTTATTATGGATTAAAATTAAACATGCATATGAGCCAAAATTAAATGCTTAAAATTTAAAATTAAGTGTTAACCAAGACATGACTTCATCTTTTACAACGAAGAGAGAAAGTATAAAGAAAATGAACATTGCAGACTTTAACACGATTACATTATTAAGCTAAATCTAAAAAAATGATTAAATAATTTAGAAAAATAAATAATTCATCAATTATTCAGCAAAAATAAAATAGAAAGAAAATAAAAAAAATATACCGAACTTGCGTTTTCTATACAATTAGCGTTACGCGAGTTTGGACTCTATATGCAAAGAGAATATAAGAATATATGAATATAAGAATTATTCATTGTTCACTTTACACACACACACACACACACATATAATATATTATATATATATATATATATATATTATATATATATATATGAGGGGGCACTTCCGGAATAGTAAAGCGTTCCACTAGAATTACAGCATAATTATTTTTGTATTAGTTTCTCATTCCGACGTTTAATACTACATGAAGCTACATCGCCCATCTTCAGAGGAAGATAATGTATGTGTAATGTTCGGGTATCACTCACATCCATGAAAATGTCGGTCCTAGTCTTAGTTTACCAAACAAGTATTAAAAAACAGGTTTCAGAGTGTAATTTCAAAAGCTTTGCTGTTTAAATTTTTTGATTTAGGAAATTAACAAATTTGACCCGTCAAAGTTTGGTACTCGAGAGAACAAACCTTTTGCACAGATAGTTTCATTGACAGGATCGTGGTTTTCTTATTTGACGGATTCTGACATTCAAAATTAAGCCTTGACAACTGAACCCGTCAACTGAGCCCCAAAGCCGTCAGTAAAAAAATATTTTGGGGAAAAACTTGTTTTGTTGCCTCGGGCATCGACCATGAAGGTCTACGGCAGTGGTTCCCAACCTTTGTTTTGCTGCGACCATAAATTGGCTACCAACAG
>JAJOZX010007223.1:137500-218572 GCA_023014485.1 Bathynomus jamesi
CCTTTATATAATATATATATATATATATATATATATATATATATATATATATATATATATATATATATGATGCACACCCACAGGGAAACTCAGAATTAAATAATTAAAAAATCTTTATTCAGATAAAATTAATGTGACAGAGTTTTACAGTTTTTAGATATTTGATATGATATTAACATATTCACAGTCCTCTAATCTGAATATGCCGTTGGAAGCCTGGAGGCTTTTTTAGACAAAATTAATGGTATTTAGTTTATTTATTACATAAATAGAGTGAAGGTGACAAGTGATAGTAATATTGATAACAAATAATAACAATAATAATAATAATAATAATAATAATAAGGCTAACAGAAGGGTCAAGACTTTTTAACCAGTTTCCAAAGGACCTCAGAAACGTGACAGGGGTCAAAGTTGAAGACTTCAAAAGGAGACTAGATGCCTGGCTCAGGATGATACCAGATGAGCCGAGTGTACCTGGTTATGTGCGGTGGAGAGCGTAAGAAAGCAACTCGGGGGGGGGGGCCGCCAGCTTGACCTTCGTGTGAAGAGAGACCAACGCACGGAACTGCTACGAGGTAATAATAAATACAATATAAATTTTACAAAATATTACATAATTTTAAATTAAATGATTTATTGTATATTTATCAGAAAATAAATGATGCTTAATAAAAAATATAAAAAGAATAAATTATGAAATTCAAATCTTTGATTATAAGATTATTTATTCTATAATTGATTATAAAATGGAAACTTCATTACTATGGTGAAAATGGCAGTAATGAACTTATACATCAGAAGGAGCTAATTAAGTGCTTTTTAGTGATTTAGTAATGAAACCTGCCTAAAATAATTAAATAATCCCAAGGTTACGGTTGCAAAGGGATGAAAACTTTCTAAGGGAAGTTTCAGGAATTTTGAATGCGTCTGGAATTTTGGCAGTTTTGGAAATTTTCAATTGTAGGTAATTTTTAAGGTTTATTTATTTATTTATTCTTTTTGCAGTAAATAATAAAATATGTCAAATTTAAGCATTTTCTACCCCAAAAATGAAGTTGTGCTTTCTTATGCCAACTGTTTTTGGCGAGTTCAGATGAGTTTACTTGGAATATACCTAGTTAAAAAAAGAAATTTAAAATCGGTTTGGCGGAAATTTACGTGTTCATATTCACTAATTGGTAAGATTTAGTTTTACATTGAGAGTTTCCATTTCAGCATTCTGGGAATGTCCTTCTTGTGAAATAATTGGAGTTTGAAAGAAATTTCAAGGAGTGCGATTTCCTATTTCAACATCTCCAATTCCATGCTACCACCAGATGTCAGTATCATACTGAAACGAATCATTTGCTAACATCACCAACTGCTTATTGAATTGCTTTTCTTGGCTCCATTATTCTACACTTTTCTCAAACAATTAAAGTACACAGATCCAAGAATACTTGAGTGATGTTACAAGAAAGAATGATGTTACAAGAAAGGATGATGTTACTTTGTTTTATGAAAATTAAAGTTTTTGAAAATTCCTCAAATTCCCTAAAGTTTCCGAAAATTCCTAAAAATTCTCCAAAATTCCCAGCTAAACCTCACTGCTCTCAAAATTTCCGGAAATTTGACAACTTTATCCAAGGCCTATATTACGATACCTAATCAGCTAGAAATGAAGTATAGGCTTAGGCTGACCATACGTACCGTTTTGAACGGGACAGTACCGTTTTTTTTATGGGTTCTGTATGGGTTCTGTCACTGAAGAATAATTGTGTGCTCAATATGTTTATGTACTTACTTTTTCATGAATACAGAATATTACATAACCCCCGTCCCTTTTTTGCCATCCCAATGTCCTGTTTTTGTCTCAAAGAAATATGGTCAGCCTAGTGTATAGCACTATACGAAAAACCTTGAAATAATTATTATTTCTCTGTGGGTGTGTATCATATATATATATATATATATAATATATATATATATAATATAATATGGACAAATTATTTTTTTATATCAGTCGTTTCATTGATCAATTATGGATCAATTAAACTTTACAGTGTATTTTCATTATTTCGTATTAATTAAGGACCTAAAGGTTTAGTATATTTTAATATATTTTAGTATATTTTAAAGGTTTAGTATATTTTATGAACTGGTTAATTAAGTATATTAATCACACGTCGAGTCGAAGTAACTAAATGTCCTTTTCCTAACTTTAACGTTCAAAGTAATAAAAAGTTCGTAACATTGACCGTATAGGCCTCCTTTTTGGTATATCGGGTCAAAGGTCAAGGATCATCAAGAGAGCCAATAAGTTCCCGGTTAGTGTCTGTGCGGTCCTCAATTTAGAACCTAATTCTGAGAAAAACCTTTCCATAACCTCTTTTAACATGTAAATCGGTACCAAACGGTTTTAAATATTCATGTCATGAGGGACCTCACTGCTTACTGTGGCCTTTCACGCTTAAATATTGTCAAAAATACTTTTTCCAGAAAACTCAATAATCTGAAAATTTCGTTGCAAAGGTTAGCATATTTTCATAAGAATTTGCAATAAAGTCTTATTTCTAAATCTTGTTAGTTTATTTTAGCAATACAATATTAACAAATATTAACTATTAGCAAAACTAGTTATTAAATTATATAGGTTACAGGGAATCTGTGTAACTAGGGATTTCATGAAATCCCTAAAATGTTCAGGGATTTCATGTAAGGTTAAGTCGTGATATTTTCGTTAGTTTTAATGAAAATATCACCACTTAACCTAACCAATCGTTAAGGGCGTACAGTTGACCTAGCCGGGCATTCAATAATTTTCAATTTTCCCGAAGGTTTAGCGAAACTATCACGACTTAACCTTACATGGAATCCATGAAATTTTAGGGATTTCACGAAATCCCTAGTTACGCAGATTCCCTGTAACATATATACAGTGTTGACAAAAAAGTAGACACCACGATCTTTGTCCTCGAGAACAAAATATTAATGGCAAAGCTCATCAGTGGAATGTCAGAACGTGTGTCAGCGTCGGATAAAGAAAAGGAAAGAGCAACACGATTCTAAATATATTGTTTAAATAAGTCTGTTACTATTTACTGACTTTTATTACCAAATTAAAACCATAGAAAAAACGAAGGTGTCTGTTTACTTTTGTCAACCCTCTGTATGTAATATATATATATATATATATATATATATATACAGGGACGTATATAAAATAAAATCATACGTTTGATGTTTCTATGCATTACTTATGAGTAAGTACGCCATGCCAAGTACCTTCAGCACATTTTTAATTATTGTAATACATTTAGGAATGTGCTTTACTGATTTATACAAACCCATAAAGAAAGAAAAATTATTCCAAAGCCTTTTGTGTATTCAGAAGTGCATTCCCTGACGAGGTATACTTCTGAATACATGAAAGACCTTCCAATCATTTTTCTTTTTCTTTGTGGGTTTGTATCATATATATATATATATATATATATATATATATATATATAATATATATATATATATACAGGGTGGGCGGAAAGTAGCTCCCTATTTTGGATTGGTAAAAAAATACGTATATTATCCATTTATTTCAGAAGAAAAATATGAAAAGGTAGGCATACATGGTAGGTTTTCTCTAAAATTCAATGTGGGCTCCAACTCTTTCCACCAGCTTCTGGAGCCGCCCAGGAATGGCGTCCACTGACTTTAGCAGGAACTCCGGCGGGATGGAGGACATGACTTCCCGAATTCGGTCCTCCAGTTCTTCCAATGTCCTCGGTTTGGTGCGGTAGACTTCTTCCTTTACCCACCCCCAAAGAAAGAAGTCGCACGGTTACCGCTGAAAAACGGCAGAATCGGTTCAATGTAACGGTGTGGTGTGGTATGACCTCAGATCAGGTTGTGGGCCCGTTCCTTCTGCGCAACACCATGAATGCTGAGCGGTACCTTGCTATGTTGCGAAACGAGGTCTGGCCGGTTGTCAGCACATGGGAGAACATCGACGATCTGATATTTATGCAAGATGGCGCCCCTCCGCACTTCGCTCTTGTTGTCCGTGAGTGGCTGGATGCCCACTTCCCTGGGCGTTGGATGGGTCGTCGTGGTCCACATCAATGGCCAGCCAGGAGCCCCGACTTGACACCGTGCGACTTCTTTCTTTGGGGTGGGTAAAGGAAGAAGTCTACCGCACCAAACCGAGGACATTGGAAGAACTGGAGGACCGAATTCGGGAAGTCATGTCCTCCATCCCGCCGGAGTTCCTGCTAAAGTCAGTGGACGCCATTCCTGGGCGGCTCCAGAAGCTGGTGGAAAGAGTTGGAGCCCACATTGAATTTTAGAGAAAACCTACCATGTATGCCTACCTTTTCATATTATTTCTTCTGAAATAAATGGATAATATACGTATTTTTTTACCAATCCAAAATAGGGAGCTACTTTCCGCCCACCCTGTATATATATATTATTAGCACCGCCCGAAAAGAAATTCTGGCTACGCTCCTGTATATATATTATAATATATATATATATATATATATATATATATATATATAAGATAATAATGGTTTATAACAGTGATTAATGGAGGCGCTTTAAGGTTTCCACCTTAAAGTTTAATTTGTTAATTAAACAAAATTAAGATTCGCTTTATGAAGTTAATTAAAAAAAAAAAGGTTTTGTTAACATTCAAAAGTTATTAAAATCTTAATTAACTTTGAAGTTCTTCTCTGTTTTTAAATTAATCATATTAATATACAAAAGAACCTATTTTTAGTTATTATTGAAATAATAATAATAATAATAATATGGTAAATTTTTAATAATATTTTTTCACTATAAAAAATCTATTGAATATTTTTCTGTAACTTTGTAAAAAATATTCGGAGCAAGTGTAGTTTACGTCCCCCTGACGCAAAAGGGGACACAAACTACACTAGGTCAAAGTTGGGGAACGTAAACTACACTAGGATCTTTAGGAGACATTTTTTAAATGAATCCATCAAATAAAACGTTAAAACTAACGAAAATATTACGATTTAACCTAATCAATCGTCAATATATATATATATATATATATATATATAATATATATACACAAACTCAGAATGGTCCCCTGGTATATTTGTGTATATTAAACGGACGTGTTACGTGCCTTGAAAGTGGACGCTCAATGTCCCGGTTGAGGTTTAAGTTTTGGTTTTTTTGGCTAAAAATACAATAGTTACCCATTTTTCTTTGATTTATTCAATCCGACGTGAATGCAACGAGTCTTTTACTTATATAGAGGTTCTGAATGTAGTGGGACTAGGCTTGCTTTAAACCCTAGATCCATGTCCCAAAGCTGGATCCTGTCTGCTTTGCAGATAGCTTGTGAGGGAAGCTATATTTATGGGACCTCTTTGCGAGAGACCCGTTGCCCACGTCGGGCTAGCATCATGAAAAAGAAAAACTATGGTATTTGTCATTTACCATTACTTATTCGGACTATAGTGGATTTAATTTTCCCAGAAGAGTTCCTTGTTCCATGCACGGTCTGTGTTTAACATATATATTATATATATATATATTATATATATATATATATATATATATATTGACGATTGGTTAGGTTAATTCGTAATTAATATTTTCGTTAGTTTTAACGTTATTTGATTTAGTATGCGCGGACAAAGTTGGTAAACGCAAACTACACTAGGATAATGTAGGGGAACATAACTACACTAGGCACCACAGGAGGACGTAAACTACACTTGCTCCAAATATTCTATTTATTATTAACTATTATTAATTATTACTGTTCAAATCAGAGGGGGGAGGGGGGGAGAACCACGCTAAGTAAAGGAATGTATTTGAAACATAAAGTTTCGGCCTCCTATAATTCAAGTCTTCATCATACCCGCGGCTGATGAACACCTCAGGCTTGTCCTTCTATTAAACTCCGTTACTTACTGTTCCTTTCTTCCCAAATTCAAAGTCTCGTAATTGAGAATAGTCACGTGACATTTTATTGGTCAATATTTCTTTTATATATATTTTTAAAGTAAAGACATACAGGGTGGCCACAAAATACCTTTGCATGAAAAACAAGGGCAACATACAGATATGCTGTAATTTCACTGCAAAGGGACTTTGTGGGCCACTCTGTACAGTTAGTAATGAAACATTTTAAGGTGGAAACACGAAAAAATATCTACGTTTCTGAGGTAAATATTTGCTTGGGGAAATTTTCACCAGAGGCGACGTCTTTGTCATTGTCGCAACACCGTTTCCCGTCGATCAGCGAAGTTAATCCATATTGAGTCTTGAGAGTAGTTGGATGGGAGACCGTCTTTTGCGTCTAGATTATGTAGCGATACTTGGTTTGAATGGAAACAGATCAATTTGAAAATTGCCTCCTTTTAAGATTCTCACTTAAAGATTTCTCACTCTTGGTCGCGGAATGAAGTAGGAATGACAATGAATGGAATAATAACGATTATGGAAACACAAAACCTCATTTACATTTATTTAAAAACTTGTGGGTGACCCGCTGTCCACTCAAAATTCATAATGTCCCCCGTCCTCTTAAAAAAGAAAAGGTTTCAGGACTTCCTGACAACAGTAACGATATTATTATATGATATACAGGATATCCAGGAAGTAATAGCGGGGTTAAAAGTGAAATAACCTTAAAAGCACGCTATTAATTTCTGGACACTGTGTGTATATATACACACACACAGGTATATATTACCGTTTACTGTATTACAAAATTGAAAAGCTTTAATACAAAGTTAAAGTTCAACGTAGGCTCCAGCATTGTCCACACACTTCTATAACCTTACCGGTACATTTTCAACAGATTTTCTCAAGAAGTCACGTGGTACATTACCAAGAACATCACGAATTTTGTTTTCAAGTTCATCAGTGGTCCTTAGTTTTGATTTGTACACTTCTTCTTTGGCCCAGCCCCACAGAAAGAAGTCGCATGGCGTTAAATCTGGACTCTGACGACTTAACCACCATCCCGGAGAAGTGGTTATCTAACCAGGCATTAACAGTTAATACAAAATGTGGTAGAGCCCCCATCTTGCATGAAGAACAATTCTCCAGCATTTTCCCACTCAGGTTACAGAAGTTTGTGGACAATGCTGGAGCCTACGTTGAACTTTAACTTTGTATTAAAGTTTTTCAATTTTGTAACAAAGTAAACAGTAGTAAATAAACTTCAGTTTAGTTAAAGAAATGTTTTCATATCCCTTTTCGTTTAGGAGCAATAAGAATTTAAAATAGGAGTGACTTTTCAGACACCCTGTATATATAATATATATATGTATATATATATATCACTGAAGCTGCAGTAAATACTAATATCGATAAATGAGGTTTCCATTACGCCTTGCAATTGAAGTGGAGATCAGAAATAGAATATAGAAAGAAATTGAGGCCGGGATATGAAAGAAGTACCCTGAAGTACCCTATATATGGGATGAATTTCACTCGTTTATATATATATATATATATATATATATATATATATAATATATATATAGAGAGAGAGAGAGAGAGAGAGAGAGAGAGAGAGAGAGAGAGAGTATACATGAATGGGTGTGTGTGTGTGTGGGTGTGCCTAGGCACTGGGCATAAGTGAGGTTGAATGTATGATAATTCACAAAAGTAGTGGGGTAACTGTTTTGTGAAGTAAAGCTTCTGGTATCTCAGAACATTACAAAAATATCATAGAAAAATCTATAAACAGTTTTACTGTCGAAAAAAGACATATTTGTCCTGATTAGGTTAGGTAACGCTAGGTTACAGTAGGTTAGTTAAGATTTGGTTAGGTTAGGTTAGTCTAGATTAACGAGTACCTCACTACTGAAGGAGTGAACAGAAAACACCGCTCGAGCCCTCAATTGCGTCCAAAATACCTACCACCCCCTATCACCCAACCAATGACACTCATGTTAGGTTAGGTTAAATTAGGTTAAATTAAGTTTGGTTAATTAGATTTTTAGATATACTGTATGAATTTAAAAAATGTCAGTACCTCGCTTATGCGTAGATGCGCACATGTGTGTGTGCGCTTTACAATCATTTCTAGTAATGCCTGTGACTTTTCTTATCACTTCGTGAAGGGTAGGTTAGATTAATCTAGTTTGATTAGATTAGGTTAGGTTAAGTTAGTTATATGTAATATTTGTAGTTAAGGGTTATTACTGGCTTCACACATGCACTTAACACCACACACACACACACACACACACACACATATATATATATATATATATATATTATATATATTATATATATATATATATACAGTAGGCCGGGTCGAAAATGGGAAATTTTTTTATTTCTTAAAAAGTACACTATGTGAGAAGTTTCATTTTATCATCTTAACAGAATATTAAAATATCAAGCATGTGCTTCCCATGCTACCCCTAGCTCATACCCCACCCCTTTTTTTTACCCTCATATTTGCATATATTTAAATAGGAAAAAATTTTGTTTCTTAAAAAGTACACTATGTGAGAAGGTTTTTTATCACTTTAACAAAATATTAAAAAGTCAAGCATGTGCTACCCTACTACCCCTATCACATGCCCCTCCTCCCTTTTTTACCTTCATATTTGCATATGTTTATTGTTGTTATATGTTACATGATAAGTTGTTTGTTTAATGCTTGATATTTTTATGTTTCAGATAAAAAGAAATAATTTGCATTTGCTTTAATTATAATTTGAATTATCGTAAATTATAAATTACGTATAATTTGATTTTACTTCTGAATATAAACCATGACTACGAGAAGCAAGTCCTCAAATGCAGCCTTTGGATATCCTACGGAATTCCCAGCAGCCATGACTCCTTCAAAAGCAAATGTTGTGAAACACTACCTTTTTGTGCGCCGTTGTGAAGCTAAATCAAAAGGATCAGCAACCGCTAATGATTGTTACAGAGTTGTTGTAAAAGGTATTGAAGACATTTCGATGAAATTTTCTTTTCTTACGATTAACACCAAAGGTATCTATCTAAAAGTCAGTCGACTAATAGAAGAAACCTCAAAATTGAACAAGGTGCCGTTACATCGAAGAAATGAAAGTTTTGCCTTAAAAGTAGCTCAGTATGATGAAATGTTTGATATATCTTCTTGTGAATGCTATGATAAGGGAAATGATAGGAAATCTTGCAGGTGTAAGGATAAAATACCAATGGCAGAATGGGAGTCTTTTGTGGGTCAAAAACAAAGAAAAAATCAGTTAGGATCAATTGATCGCATAGCTAGTTCAACAAAGAAGAGATCTTTAGCAAGAGCCGAAGAAGCACAAAACCGTCAACTAAAAGCACAAGAAGAAATGACTGAAGCCACCAATGTTTTACCATCGGAATTTATAGAAAATACCGAAGAAGACATGGTTGTAGATTCAGAGAGTCAGGATGTAGATTATGAGGCCGATTTAGAATTGACTGAGATTCAGAAGAGGCACTCCTATAAAAACCTAGCATTAACAGCAGATCGTTATCGTGTAAGTTGTAGAGCTGCAGGTGCAATAGTCAATGCAGCTTTCAAAGATATGGGGATCCTTAACCACACCAACATGCTTGACAGAAAGAAATTAGAAAGAGAAAGAAGTCGCATGGGTGAAACAAATACTTTTAGGTCTAAATCCGAAAATCTGAAGATGGAGTGCCTTGGATTTGATGGAAGGAAAGATAACACATTAACTAAAAGTGGAAATATAAAAGAAGAACACTATGTTATTGTGAAAGAATCTGGAAGCATCTATGTAGACCATGTCACACCAGATAATGGAACTGCTTGCTGCATAGCAGAAGAGTTGTTAACTATTATTACAGACTCGAACAGCACAGATACTATCAAAGCTTTACTGTGTGATGGTACTCCTCTAAATGCAGAAAAAATTGGTGGAGCCATAAAACTGGTTGAAATTCATCTTAACAGACCAGTGCAGTGGTTAGTGTGCCTCTTCCATTTGAATGAGCTGCCTTTTATGCACGTCTACAAAGCCATTGATGGTAAAACAACAGGTCCAAATACTTTTGTGGGTTCAATTGGGAATAAACTGAAAACAGATTTAACAATATTGGAGGTAGTCAAATATTCTCGTGTAAAGGGAAACATTAAAGAAATTCCAGCAAATGTTGTGAAGGAGCTAAGCAGTGATCAAAGATATCTCTATGATATGTGTCTGGCAGTGCAAACTGGAGATACTCCTGAAGATCTGTCCACTCGATCCCCAGGTACCCTTCACCATGCTCGCTAGCTAACTCTAGCCAACAGGGTCCTTCGATTATATATCTCAACGCCAAATCTCGATGAAACCCTTCAAGATATAGTCAAGATTATTATGCAGTTCTATGCTCCAGGGTGGTTTTGGATAAAATCAATCTCATCCTAATGCAACTGATGGTGCATAAAACTTTTGGCATTTAATGTGCTTACTTCGAAATTTAGATGAACAACATACTGTAGATCAATCATAGAACCAGTATTAAAGAATAACGCCTACTTTTCCCACCCAGAAAATATACTCGTGTCAATGGTAACTGACAAGAGACTAGAAATTAGGGAGCAAGCTACTCAGAAAATCATCCTTTCAAGAACAGGATTTTCAGGTACCAGAAACTTTGAGTTGCCTCGAACTCTCAATTTCCAATCTACTCACTACACCGAGATGATCGATTGGCAAAAAGAGATCATTACTCCTCCACAGCTGATAAACAATTTTAGCGACGATGAGCTACTACAGGCTCGCTGTAAGCCACTGGAGATAGCGTCTTTTCCATGCCACAGTCAAAGTGTGAAAGGGCAGTGAACCTAGTAACAAAGGCATGTCAGGAAGAAGGATATGACAACCGTCAAAAGTTTATCTTAAACTCATTAGAATCAAGGCGAAAACTGCCCAAGTTTGAATGGAAGGCCTAATGGAATGAGTAAGAAACATATGAAATAAAATTTCCTAATGATATTGAAAATTTCTTCCCTTTTGATGTGAAAAGGAGCAATGAAAAAGTGAATTGAATTTTAGCACATTTATTATGCCTCTAATTTTTTCTTCTGAATATATTGTTGTACTTAATTAATTTTCCTAATACTCTACATTATTAAATAAAATATTATACGTTAATAAAGACTTTGTCATCAAAAACCTGACTGTAGAATAAGTCTCGTATAAATGGAATATTCTTCAATATAGGTCAAAAAGTGAAAAATTGTGCCAGGGGTAGGAGGCTTTAAACTGTGAAAATAATTTATGAGGGGGTTCCTGTGTTCCATTCAAACCCCTCACAATATGTACCTTTTCAATATAAAATTTTTACCCGGTCGAATATACAGTGTATATATATATATATATATATATATATATTTAACCTTGGTTTAGCCTCCACCCGAATTGTTCATTCTGGCGAAGGTCAAGCCTGTTACTCTACCTTAGACCTACAGTTTAACGTGAAATCCGAACCACGCTCCACCAGTAGCCAAGCATCTTAACCACTAGGCTACCCAGGTTACCCATTTATTTACCAACCAAATTTTTTATTGTGTGGAAGGATAAACAGCTGGGTTTTACTGCGCGCCGCTGCCGTCACCGGGTCTCAACCCCGGGGCCGATGGATTCGTAGTCAGTGACGCTAACCACCATACCACCGAGGTTATATACGAGCGTATATATATATATATATATATGTTATAACCCCTCCGTCTCTGGCCCTGGGGTGGTTCGAATCGACGGGGGTTCTGGTTGGGAGGCAGCAACGGATATTTTCTCGCGATACTTTTCTTCAATAATATTCTAATTTCTTTCTCTCGCTATAGGGTGGACGGTTGTTAATTCTTATCTTTCTATAATACTCTGATACTTTCTCTGACGGTTCGCCGATTTTCTTTTTATAACTTATCGGGAACTATTTTCTCTATTTACTAAGTTCTCGGAAGAGAGCCCAACTCGAAGGGGAAAAATAAAAAGTTTCTCTCACTGTAATTTACTTCTAAAAATGTACAGGTAGTGTTTTGAATTTACAGGGGTAGAGGTTCGACCTCTTTCGACCATGGCTCAGGCCGGAATCTAAAAAAATTAAGGAGGCAAGGGGCCTCTGCCCCCTCCTCGCAGCGAGGCTGCTAACAAGGGAGTGTAGTCTAATCGAAGTGATTGAAGTAATAGAAGTGACCAAAGAAGAGTGAAGTTAATTTTACAATTACATGTACCATATAAGTCTAAATGTTGGGGGAATTCAGTTGAAGGTTAAGTTTCCCCCCTTTTAAACACATGATCAGATGAAAGATTCCAAATAAAAATAAAAAAAAACAAAATAAAAACTAATCGTATTTTCGCCGAGTATACATTTCTGAAGGCGATATAATTTCGTAGTAGTACATAAGTACAATCTAAGTACATCATTGAGTACGTTGTAATTTTGGTTCACAACAATCATGATTTAATTCACATTCCCTTAGTATCGTTTAGTTACAATCCCATTTAACCATATTTTGATTCGTACCAAGAATGAATTACTGCAAACTTTAAAGGGAGGGATTTTATCGCTGCTTTAACCTAACCCTTCATCAAACGCGTACAATTGAGCTAACTGTGCAATCAATTAACCTATACAGGCATTCAATTAGTCTAACCAGGCATTCAATATTTTCCCCTTAGATCTCTTTTAATCAACTTTTACCATACGAAGAGTGTATCAAAGTATATGTGAATGGCCCGGTTTGGCTAATTGCTACTGTTTATTATTTGCCCGGGTACCCTAGCTGTTTGTCTCTCTCTCTCTCTCTCTCTCTCTCTCTCTCTCTCTCATAGCACAAACGCTAGCGGTCCCTATTTTTTAAATAAACAGATATCCAATGATACCCTTCTCCACCACTAACAACCGTATTTAAAATAAGTGCGCCGCAGTGTCTCATTTAAAGTGCAAAATTAGTTGGCATTTTCTCTTGAAGGGGATTCAAATTTCTATTTTTACGTATTAATTATATCATATTCCATAGGCCTGCAGACTTTACTTTCTTCAGAAAAATGTATGAACTGGCCAAAAATCTTTTTAAAATTTCTGTCTACAACCGTGTCGTTTTTCCTTGAAGGACCGATGCGGAACTCGATCGTGTTATAGAAACTTTTCGTAATAGTTTTGAAGAAACTCAAATTGTGAACGAGGATTTGGACACGGAGGTACAAGTTTTACTGGACACTCAGCCCAGCGAATGTCGTATCATCGACGAAGTGATGAGTTTTTTCTTTGTGTGTGTGTGTGTGTGTGTGTGTGTGTCGGGCAAGAATAAGCCATGTACCTTCAACATTTTATTAAATGAGAGAGCCGTGAGGAATGTTTTATAAAATAGTACATAATACATTTACTGTATACAACACAATTGATGTATAGGGTTATATTTTTAAGGCCGAAATTTTCGAAATAAAAAGGCGTTCTTTTGATATTTTTCATTCAGAGAAACATGTTCCTGCATTCCAATTAATAACCTTTTAGGTAGAGATCCAAGGACGACGTTTTCTATCTGTTTCGATGCCAGCCCTGATGGCACCGTGTATAATTTGATCTTTACTCTGTTAATTGGGTATTTTACTGTGGCGTGTAGTAAATTTTTTTCAATTTCTAGTTGTTTAGCAGAGCTTAATTTCACTCGGCGCACGCGAAGATATGTTTCCATAACATGAATCACCATGGGCTTTGCGCTCTCTTCTTGGTCAGCCCGCAGATTTAAACAGATCTCAGGATTCGTACGAGTGAACTTTATTTTCATATCGACCCCATTAACAAGCAGCTTCTCCTGGAATGTGAAGTCTGTATGCAGGCGTCCGAAGCATTCATATATCTTCTTTTTAGAATTTTTAAATTTGTCCTTTATACTGCTTTCACCTTTAGCTTGATAATAGCCCTCGGCAGTTAAAAAGGTGTCCTTCGCTTCTTTTCAAAAGTTTAGTACATTTTCCAGATAGGCTCGTAGGTGATGGTAACCCGTTCCTGCCGAGATATTGACCTGATTTAAATACACGTCACACTGACTGAATATTGGAGTGTAGAAAGTTTGTTTCTGGAAATACAACGTATTTGTCTTCTCAATCCGTTCCATCTGAATGTGCATTCGTAGTTTAGCGTACATGTGCACACAGCTTAGATCAAAAAAGTAAGAGCCTGAGCTAGAGATCACGAACTCTATAGAAGCACTTGGTGAGCTAATGGTGTTTAGTGGATTAATTGTAATAAAGTCACTGTGCTCAATAGAAACTTGAGTTGGGGGCATGTCAAAGAGGGACAGCTCCGATTTACAACATTGTGAACTACACGGATGGATGAAACGCGCCATCGTGAGCCAGAAATAGCGGCACCTCTCTCGACAAGTAGTAAACAGCCTATGACTCATGAGAGCAATGTCCTTAGCTTATATCAGTTAAAAAATGATCAACCATAGGTTTCAGTCGCTTAGAACACTTTTTCTTTTTTGATGTCCTTTTACGTTTAACACCACGTGCTGGTAACCCCTTCTTCCAGACAGGACAGGCCTCTTCTTCTTCCCACCACCATGCATTTTTCTCTTTGCATCTTTGATGATTTCATCCCGTGCACGCTTTAAGTGCTGTTTTAGAGCTTCTTTAAGCTTAATCCCCGCCATTATGTCTTCTACCGTGTTAAGACCTGACTGTAACTCTTTCCAGCCGAGATATCTGGCACCACTCTTCAGCAAGGGGACAGCCGTACGCAGTATGGTTGAAAAAATCGATCCAATCCCAATCCCGAGCTGGTATCTCACCCCTCGATAAACTGTGAAAGGCCTTCGGGTCATTATAGCACAGTGCAACGAAAGTACAGATTTACTGTTAAGGTCCCGTCACCGAGTGGAAAACTTTCCCCCTCAATCGTTCTTATACAGGGTGTCCCAGAATTAACTATCTATTTCAATGAAATCGGACAAATTTTTTAAAAACACTTTTATTTATGTTTATCATGTTTAATATGTGTTAAAAATGTATAAATTTCTAAATTTTTTTCATAATTTTATTTTCATAATTTTTTCATTATCTGGTCCAATGAAAGACCGTCTGATGTCATAGAATGGCAAAGAGACTCTCCAAAAGTTAACGTGTGGCTTGGAATGACCAAATCCAAAATTTATGTCCCATTCTTCTTTGCGGAAGCAACTGTAACAGGTACCGTCTACCTTGATATGCTTCAGCAGTTTCTCGAACCACAGCTTCTTGATGATGGCATTCTTGATAATGTTGTGTTTCAACAAGATGGAGCACCATGTCATTATGCTCTAATTGTTCGAGAATACCTCAACAGACGCCTTCCGAATCGGTGGATTGGACGTGGAGGACCTCGACCTTGGCCTCCGCGTTCTCCGGATTTGACACCCCTGGATTTCTTTGCATGGGGTTTCATAAAAACAAAGGTTTATCGCCAAAAGATCAATGCTTCTTGTTGAAACACATTATCAAGAATGCCATCATCAAGAAGCTGTGGTTCGAGAAACTGCTGAAGCATATCAAGGTAGACGGTACCTGTTACAGTTGCCTCCGCAAAGAAGAATGAGACATAAATTTTGGATTTGGTCATTCCAAGCCACACGTTAACTTTTGGAGAGTCTCTTTGCCATTCTATGACTTCAGACGGTCTTTCATTGGACCAGATAATGAAAAAATTATGAAAATAAAATTATGAAAAAAATTTAGAAATTTATACATTTTTAACATATTAAACATGATAAACATAAATAAAAGTGTGTTTTTAAAAAATTTGTCCGATTTCATTGAAATAGATAGTTAATTATGGGACACCCTCTATATATTGAGATATTGGTTAATAGATTAGTTGCGACATTGACATAATGAGGCTTGTCATATGTAATGCTCAATCTCCTTCCTCTATGATTGGGAATGTGGGCGATACGCAGCAGGCGCGCCTGGGTATCCCCAACAAACTGATGCTCCACGATATGACTGTAATATACCACATGTCTGGGGGAGGATAACCATCGTTCAATTTCTCCAATTTCAGCTGATACATTAGATTGCACAAGCCATGCTGTGTTTCGTGAAAGGTCCAAAGGTCCCTCTTTGGAGGGTTGTTCTATATCGACCCTCGGTTATAATTTTGAAGTCTTTTTCTTTAATATTTCTGTTAGCCTGTGATTTTAGGGTCAGAGTATGTGCAGGGGTGTCTTTGTTTACGATTTCGTATACTAAATCATCCGTAAGATTTTAGTTTTTCAAAGTCTCTCACAACATCCTCGGCCACACCATAATGACCCGGGCCTAGTGTTACTAATTTAGTGTAATACTGTGCCTCCCTACTCCGGGTGGCACGCATGGTCTCGTCCCGAGTTACACCTGCCTTTTCACACTCGTCACGGTTTCTAAGAACCGTAAAAACGGATTCTTTATTTTCAATACTTAAAAACTTGGTAGCCAATTGAATCTCGTATATTCCAACCTTATACGAATCACGACCCAACTCGATGGGACCGTGGAGTTCTGTTATAAAGTTGGCCAGAGTGTTGCCAGGATGTACAGACAGAGAAGAGGACGGGAGTGTGACGTAGAAGTGGTTAGGCGCCATGTTGCATACTATTTAAGCTTCATTATTGCATCAGCTTTTATATAGATGTTGGAGCTTTCTGGGTACCCTAGCCATTTCAGCAGGTACATTTTTCTCTTTCCTGATCCTTTGCTACCTAAAATTTTTTCAATTTTGAACACGTTTTTTCCTAAATTAAATGTCACTTTCTGCAGCTCCTTGGCGTAAAAGCCTCCTGCAATTTCTTCCCCATTCAAGTCTTCAACGTAATACAGCATTATCTCGTATTTAGGTCTCATAGTTCTAACTTTAAAAATCTCACGTGTCCAACCTTGCTCAAATCCCTTCGCGAATTTATTACCCGAACCCAACAGACTTACATAATCATCAATTTTGAAACTCGCAGAGTGTGGTGGCGCTCTACGAGTGTCTTTTCTCACCTCACGCTCTGTGTGCGTACCTCTTTCTAAAATTTCGTTATGTGTTGTCCCAATCGCACGGTAGTGTGAACGGTTGTAGGATGAGGCCAGCGACTCCAGAATGTCTATATATCTCGATGTATTTTTATGTGTGAAATAGCGATGCTTTATGTATAAAATTGCTAGTGTAGTAACTGATATTAAACTCTGTTAACATGCTCTGAAAAGCTTGGCCTATAAATTCTTTCCCATTGTCCGTACAAAAATAGCCAGGAATCTTGTTTTCTTTCAACATCATCGTTTTGGTGGCTTTAGCAACTGTTTCAGGAGATTTATTTTTCAGGGGAATTAACTACAAATATCTAGAGAATACATCTATTATGAATAGGATGTAGTGGTAGCCACCATTATACACTGAATATCTCTGCATGTCTGTTAAATCCGCTTACCAAATAGAATCAATCGAGGCTGCTGTTGTCTTGGCTGTTTTAAACCTTTTTATCACCGGCTTATGAAGTGCATAAGCAGCCTGCTCCCGCAAAAACCTCTCAACATCTTTTTCCCCCACTCCCTCATTATAAACGCCTCTGCACACTGTACAGTCTATCAACGCCGCCGTAGGAGGTTGGGCTAGAAATGTCATAATAACGTTTTTTTAATATGTTAGCCATTTGCGGATTTTAGAGGCACACAGGGAGGTTTGACCGTTGTTGTTTGGTCTCTTCTTTCTCTTTTTCAGAGATGCTACCGCTGGGGGGGGGGGGGGTGAAGGCGTGCTCAGTTGTGGTACATGCGATCCTTGCTCCAAGTCTTTTAACCTGTTCAGATTTCCTATCAATGTTTTTGGGACATTTATTTGTTGTAGTCTTGCTTTAATATGCTTCCATCCTGATGGTGAGGGCCTATCCCACTTTCTCACCTGGTCATAGACGATGTCAACGATATTCGAGCCCTGTACCTTTGTTCCTTCACCTGCATCGGTCCACTGTATAATGGGATCCTCACTCAATAGATTATAAAGACAACCTTTATTCCTCAATGTATGTGGGAGACTACTTTTAAATACATGCTCGATATGTTGTGGGGTCGATCCGTTATTCTTTGACTGGTCGTCTCTAGCAGCGACCGCAGGTCCTATGCCTCCATGCTCATCGTCATCTGCGCTGTGTCTAATAACTACGGGGACCTCTGTCGGATTCTTATAATTTTCGTACTCATGAAGAAATTTCTGCAGCGATTCTTGGTATAAGAATCTTTTCTCGTCAGATGACTACTTTTCACTGTTTAATAGGTCTAACAATTCGCCTTCCAGTCTTTTAAGCCTGATTTTACGGGGTTCTAGAACCGTATCTGGACTCTTTGAGCTTTGTAGTGAAGCATACACCTCGTGTGGAATCACGACTACTTTCTTCATTATACAGTATTAAACTAGTCAGTAAAGGACCCAAAACTGAAAATAAGATGGGGAGGAATGATCCCCCTCTTTGTGCAATAATTCGTTTTTTCTTCCCCACAGTTTGACTTTTACAAGCAAGTGTGCGTATTATGTTCTTGTAACGGCGTAGGCGAGTTTTCTGAAGGGGTTTCATTGGTGCATTACATTTTATAACGTTAAGACAGATTTCACAGATTCATTTTAAAAAGTAGGAGTCAATATTTTTAACTAACAGCTGTTGCAGTGCCCGAGGCAGTCGATGATAGATTTTTATTAATTCACAGTATTTCTTTAGCCTCTTTGTCATTCTGGAATATACACCGTTTCAGGCTCGTTTGGGAATATATTCGTTCTTAAAAGCACCCTAAACGTGTTTCGCCGGTGAAGGTCACATAGCAAATATCTGTAACGTTGACTTGTAGCTTCTTTATAAACTTCCAAAAATTCCTTCGCTGATTCGGGAACATTTGATTGGCTAATACCCCAATTTGTGATACATCTCTACGTTGCGCGAATAAGACTAGATACTGTGTATTTAACGACACATCGCGCATGTATCTATTTTTGAAAAATAGATTCCGGTTGATGAAGAATACGCTTATGTAAGATGGCGGGAGAACACTGTAAATGTCTCGGCAAACGTTTTATTCATTTCTAACATGAGCTCGTCAATTACAATGACCGTATGTTCATTTCCCTTTAGCGAATTAACGTCATATACACCTTTGTGGAAAAAAAATCATCTTGGTACTCGTTCAATACTGACTGGTATGTGACTTTATGCACAAATTTTGAGAACATCTCCCCTTTATCTTTAGTGATTTTGAGCATAAACACAATTTTAACACATTCTGTAGGGCCTCATATAATACATGTGGACGGGCTCGTGAACCTGAATTTTTCTACAGAATCCATCTCTAACACGTCACACTCCTAAGTGGAACATTTACAAAATATAATAAAATTTTAAGTGATGTTCCTTATATTCTACAGTCTTGTCTTTTTTCTTCTTCCACAGAACCGTGAATGACGATGAGGTACTGCGCCAGCAACATGTCCCCATCATCGATATTACAGATGATTCCGTTGAAAGTGTAGTTGTGGCTATAGGCGTCACCCCCGCTAGCGAACCCCTACCAATGGCACCTGTAGCACCCCCACGCGATAATTCGAGGAGAAAGCGGGGGCATGAAGTTGATGATTCGCCTTCCACGTCAGGCATAAAACGTACCAGGAGTGTAGCGGTTGTTAGACCCGCAGTAACAGAACCCCAACCCTTTACGTCTTACGACACAACCCCGACATTAGTTCCCTCCACAAACAAAAATGTGCTCCCACCTCTACCCCAGCCCTGACTAGAAACAATACGTTGTCAGGGTAGACCCACGAACCATGTATAGCAACGGTGTTGAATACGGGCTACGGCGCGTAGTTGAACGTATTGTGGAGGTTGCCCTTCAGAACAGCGAAGGACGTGAAGTCGGAACGAGGCTGTCCGAGTTCGGGTCAGATGATGGGGATGTAGATGATTTTTGGGTAGTAATACCATACAGACGCTTAGCTGCTGTAGATATAGATTATATTTTGGGCTGCATAATGCAGGCCTCTCAAAGTAGTACAACCTTCAATATGGACAACTTCACGATAGCTATTGACCTGGTATTCCGTGTTGCGGGTCATACGGCCACACCTTATACTCTTAACTTCAATTCTCAGGCTATTTACAGACGGCATATAAACACCAATCGTGGTTGCGGCATTATAGCGGTAGTCTTAGCTCATATGTTTACTGTGCTAAATTCACGGGCCCAAAAAATTTGGTTGCCTACGGTTGTGCAGCGTTCTCGTAAACTGGATTTAGATTGCAAGCTTGAGTTTGACTGTAATATGGGTCAGGCACGTCGCCAGGTTTATAATCATAGGGGGGGGGCAATTCCTAGATGTAGGGGGGGAAGGATAGTTTCAGATGAAACTAACATTTATGGGATGCAACATTTCAGAATAAGTATTTCTTATAATGTAAATAAAAAAAAACTCATTTATTATTTTCCTTCTAAATTAATAGGAACGACCAAAAAAAATTTTTTTTTCAAAATTATTTCTTCAATCAGGACTGAAGAGGCTATATAAAGGCAGAAAAAATCATATACCATGGACTTGTATTTCAATTACTCTGATTTCACTAAAAAACTTCCTTAATTTCATTTACTTCATTTACTAGCATCACAGAACCCTTTTCTACTTGTACTGATAAAATGGGCTTCATAACTCACCTATTTTAGACAAATGAAAAGGCACAGAACAATGGCACGAGTTTAAACTTCGAACTCACTACTCAGAATGTCGAGCACGTTATGTACAATAAGTATCGATACCGCCACAATGTTGCAGCACCAATGCGGCGCCAGATTCAAAATAATGTTTATACCAACTTCTTGTAAGACCGTGAGACCGTATTTTTCCCTCAACGTTAGGTACATGTGTAGATCGATATTCAAGGAGAGAGAAAGAGAGAGAATGTAAGTAAATTTGAATTAGACGAATTGTAAACCACAACCATAAACCATTCAGCTTTAGTTTTGATGATAGTTATTTGACTTGGGGGGGCAGTAAGTTAATTTGTGGGGGCAGTACCCCCATTGCCCCCATGTGGCGACGGGTCTGATATGGGTTCTGAAGACCTGAGAAGAGTAGAGCAGGAAATGAATGTTCGTATAGTTGTATTCGAAATGGATGATCGTCGTAGGACTGTGTATGGTTTTAAAAGCTGTGTGAGAGACCGTACATGCTGTCAGGGACAACATATCTCCCGATCCGTAATATAATGGCTCTTTACGCGAGCTATGATAAAAGTCGAAAATATGGAAGGCATCATGGTTTGTATAAGGGATGTCTCGAGTTTGCAGATGATATAGTGAAACATTGTAAGGATTGCCACATGGTATGTAAGCAGTGTAAAAGCTCCAAATGTGAAAGTCGTGTAGTTGAAGCTGAGAAGAGGGACTGTAATAAATGCAAAAAACTTCACTTTTCTACGTGAAGGTCAAAATATGGTAATAAAAACCCACTCTAATAGACAGAGTTTATTTCCACAACAGTTTCGATGCCCACTGGCATCCTCTTCGGGTGGATACAGAAAAACTCTGTCTATTAGAGTGGGTTTTTATTATCATAGGGACTGTAATGTGTGTAGACGCACATTTTTCAATAATAAATGCTTTGAGCTTCATAAGTCAATTGGCACTTGCACGAAAATGAGAATCTGTGAATGTGGTATGTTTCATATGATGGATAATTGGGGAAAATTTGAGCAAAAATGCGATGAAATTCACTGTTCTACATGCCACAAGAAATATAAGGCAGATGGTATAAAGCATGTATGTTATATGAAAGATGCTAAGCCTAAAAATAGACCTTGTATAACTGTGTACTACGATATAGAAACATATACGGCTGCTGAAACCAAAGAGGTTATCCCACATCTACTTGTAAACTAGACACTCTACGATGAGTGCATGGAAATCGAGTGTGATGAGTGTCACAAATGTGGTAAACGAACAAACGTTTTTAAAACGATCGCACACAACAACCCCGTGAAACGCTTTGTGTCCTATATTGTCAAGTTAGCGGACAAGTTAAAAAAATTGACCGTGTATATTCTTGCCCATAACGGCACAAAATTTGACACAGAGTTCCTTTATAAGGAGCTGTTGAACACGAGTCATCGGCGATATTTACAGGCTATCCCTTGAAAAGAGGAAACAAACTTATACAACTGCAAATAAGAGGTAATGTTCAGTTTAAAGGCACTTTATTATTCACACCTTGTAAATTAGCCAAGCTACCCAAGGTGATGGGCGTAGCAGCCGAAGTTTCAAAAGAATACTTCCCTTACACTTTCCTCACAAGCAACACTTTAAATTACATAGGCCTATCTCCCCCCAAACATTATTTTAACTACGCCAACACGAGTGACAGTGCGCGTGAAGATTTTGAATGCTACTTCAACAGTTTTAATGAAGAAATTCCATACAATATAGCGGAAGAATGTGAGTCTTATTGCGTGAGTGATTTACGCGTGCTTAGAGTATGTTTCCAGGTCTTTAAAAGGATGTACATAGACCGGTTCAACTAAGATCCGCTGCAAGTCACAACCACGATCGCCTCATTGTGCTTTACGGTGTTCAAGAACAATATCATGTCTAAAGACACACTAACCGTCATTCACAGAAACAACCCACGCAGTTATGGGCATAAGGCTATTTACTGGCTCATACACATACACCAACAGACCGGTGTATACATAAAACATGCTCGCAACACTGGGTAAGTCCCCATCAAGGTCAATGTTCGTGTTTTTTGGGCGGATGGTCTAAGCGAAGACCGTGTCACTGGTGAGAAGACTGCGTACTCCTTTAACGGGTGCTGGTGGCATGGTTGCCCACGTCCTGAGTGTGAAATCGTAGAGGATATCCATGGTAGATCTCCTGCCGACAGTCTTGCATGGACCCGTACCCGCGATCAGCTTATAGGTTCCCAGTTCACTCACAAGTTCTTGTGGGAGCATGAATATGATACACGGATGGAAACAGATGGGCAGTACCGCGAAGAAATAAACACCATCAAACGTTCAATGGTATTGGATCCTCTCAGATGCGGCGATAGCTTGTTCGGTGGACGTACAAATCCCTTGAAGCTATACTTTCCACCTGCGGAGGGCGTGAAACTCCATTATTACGACTTCTGTTCTTTATACCCCAACGTGATGAAGAACAATCCGTACCATGAAGGAGCACCTGAAAAACTGGTGTGACCTGTCCTGCCCACCATCGAAGAGTTCTCAGCAAATTTGAACGAGAACTATTTCGGTCTTTCTTTCGTAGACGTGCTCCCCCCTCGCGATTTATGGATGCCGATCTTACCCGTCGTTATAGACCTCAAGCTTATGTTTCCCCTGTGCGTGAAGTGTGCAGAGGAGAACAATAGGGCCTGTAATCACACACCCAACTAGCGGAAGATCAGAGATGTATATACAAGTTCTGATCTGCCACTAGCCGTTCGCCACGGTTACAGATTACTGAAGATATATGAGGTGTGGAGGTTTCAGAAGCTACCCAACCTTTTCACGCCATATATAAACACTTTTTTGGAGGATAAGGTAGAAGCATCAAGGTATCCGCGAGGACTTGAGACCGAAAATGAAAAATTGGCGTATATTCAGCGCTACCGTGATCGTGAAGGGATACAACTTGACCGGCCCCAAATTGTAAAGAACCAGGGCAAACGCTTTAGTGCAAAGTTGTGCCTAATAGTCTTTTGGGGAAATTTTTACAGAATACAGGCAAGGGGAACGTCCATCTAGCCCAAGGTTATAACGAGGTGTGGGATTATGCCAACGCTGCAGATAAAGAGGTCATGGAGATCGTGAATGTAGGTAATACGTACATAATGAAGTACAACAGTACCGAATTGGCTACAGATCCATCACGTGTTACAAACATACCTGTAGCTAGCTTCACAACAGCATACGCTCGCAACAAACTTTGGGGTCTACTGCATTCTCTTGGGCAGAGGGTTCTGTACGCAGACAAAAATAGTGTGGTATTCACAGAGAGGGAGGGTGAAGACATGCCGCCTATTGGAGAATTTTTTGGGGAATTGACTGATGAGATCAAGGATGGAGTATGGTGAGAGTGCCTACGCTGATTCTTTTGTATCAACAGGTCCAAACACTTACAGGGTACGGGTGATGGTGGGGTAGGAAGTGATATATATCGTGAAGGCGAAAGGCATCACACTTAACCAGACGAACCGGCGGATCGTTAACTTTGATTCTCTGAAGGAGATAGTGAGCTTAGAAGATGAGGATGACTGTAGAGACCCACAATTTTCGGGCACAGAAACTAGGGGGCGTGAAGGAACTTAGGCGGACGAAAGTGTGTCGTAACACATATAAGAAATGCTACCAGGTGCCTGGCACCTACGATACTGTACCCTTTGGGTACCATAGCCCTTGAATATTTTGTTATATATATATATATATATATGTCTATTTACTTCTTAACAATATGTTTATTTATTTATTACGCGTATCTGAATATATTCCATGAATTAGAGACTAATTATTTGTTGATGATATGTTTAGTTATTTAAAATAAATTGTTTCAATTAGCGTTTCATTTTCTCCTTCGTGTGTGTGTGTGTGTGTGTGTGTGTGTGTGTGTGTGTGTGTGTACAGGAAAAGGCTAAGCACCGCCCACTGTATGGCCGATCAAATCAAAGGGGTCACGTGACACCGGCCACTAGCTGGTCATATCTCTGCCCTGCAGCGCAGTTAACCACATCAAGTCCTGGATCTCAGACGTGTATTTTGAAGAATTCTCGCGAAGACGGAAAAAGTAATAGTTACTTTGATATTGTGTGATCGATATTCATGAAGTGGTATTCGATAAAGTCTACAGATGTGGTGAACACTCAAAGAATCCCTAGTCCTCCTTCCTTTGAGGCTTTTAAGGCCATATTGTGCCGAGCTAAGCGTGAAGAGCAGGAGGTCCAAATACTCTACGGATATTCTGGCGAGAGCATTCCGGGGTTTCGTGGCTCAAACGATGTAATGGACTACGTTGTAGAGCTAAACTGTGTAAAGGCGCACATACACAGCGAAGTGAAAGAAGCATCACGTGCAGAAGAGAAGCAACGGGTATGGGTAGTGAGCCTTGTTGACCAATGGTGTGACAAGCGATATTATGTCATGTTACATCACACGAGTACGACTACCCTGCAGCTGAGAATATAAATCTTGTTATCATGGACAGCCTGAAATATTTTTATCATTATATTCATATATATCATGATGAGGTTCGCAGTGAGGTTGTGGCTAAAGGCTTGTGTGTGTGAGTTTTTAATAGAGTTTAGGGATGAGTATCGTTTGCTAAGCAAAAAGGACAAATACGGACACATGTTTCTCTCAAATAGAGCGCCGGAGTGTTAATGTGTGGAGAAAATGAATGAAGATGTATGGTTCCGATAAAACATTAAGCCGTTATTACTTCATGTATCGGAAAAAATTCTCTAAACATCTACGCAGTATAATGAATACAAGTATTCACATGACTCTTTCGTGTTGGAGCAAGCCCGCGCACGAATCACTAACGCTTGGTATGACGCGCTCGCTCATGTGACTCGCCCCCCACACCTCCCACCGAGCCAAACCGCGCACCGGCTGCAAATAGTCATCTCAGAGCTTGACCCGACTGGACCTACACTCCTCACTGGACCTACACTCCTCACAATAGAAAACGATAGAGCTTCCGTTTAGACGAAGTCATTGCGTGTGTTCAGGCGTAAAACCGGCGCTGTTAACTATGTACTTGAAACGCGTTGTAGACAAACAAACTCTTGTAAACGGAATGTTATTTATTTAAGTGTTGAGGAGATGAATAGAATCTTCGTGATAGTTGAGAAGTGGGGCGAGGATCGTTATAAAATATCTGCAGGTGTAGGCACAAAAAGTGAGCAGATTAGTGATGCCCCATCATATGCCATTATTTATACATTGTGTATAAATCGCGACCAGCCATGCATTGATATACGGTTCATGTGGAAGAATGCGTCTGATAATAACGTCCTTGTTCCCACGCGAAACCGGTTCATCCTCGACAGAATGTTTGAAATCTGGTTTCCGCAAGCTAAAGCCTATATTAGACCCACGTGTTGCCGATATGCTTTATTTTGACACGGTTCGTGAATACGCATACACAGCTCTGTTCGACGGGTTTACCGAGTGTAGGACTGACGAAGGCGAGAATGGTTTGGAACCGGATGCGTTTTAAAAAGGTATAGACTCTTCGAAATATCTTGAACTTTGGTACAAAGGACTTGAGCGGTACAGGGCTGCGCTCACCTACACTGTTCTCCCTGAAGAGCTATTTCTTTATATAACGAGCAGCTGTCGGCACGATTTAGAAGATTACTTCAGTTGTCGATATGCGTTGTGAAGAAGAGTTCAGGGTTGAAAAGCTCGGATTGGAAAGAATAAACCCTCGTTTGGAAAGGAGTGTTTATAAACTTGAATTTAATAATGATGGTGTGGAAAACTATGCCCTCTTTATGCGTGCTTTTGAATGCATTCTATCCGTGTTTAAAGAGAGTGATAACTTGCCAACCAATTGTAAAGTGGGCACAAAAATAGTATTAAACGAATTGAAAACCTTTTACAGTGAGTATTGACACCTGCGTACTTTGAGTGGTGAAATAATGTTAAATCGTATTTATTGCATAGTACAAAGCAACGAGGATGTAGCTGTAGACTCGATCACATGCGAGTTTAGTATTTTAATTAAGCGCAGTAGAACATAAAGCGTGTAATTTCATATATATATATATATATATATATATATATATATATATATATATACACACACACAATATATATATATATATATATATATATATATAATATATATATTTATATATATATATACACACACTATATATATATACACACATGTATATATAATATATATATATATATATATATATATAATATATATTACCTATGCATTGGAATTCTTCTGCACTATTATTTTGAAGTTTATATATAAATGTGTGTTTGCTTGTACATGTATTAAATGTGTATATAGATTTCTCCTGTACTATTATTATTTTTTATGCTTTTATTTAAGGGGATATATATACTCTCTCTCTCCTCTCTCTCTCTCTCTCTCTCTCTCTCTCTCTCTCTATATATATATATATATATATATATATATATATATATATATCTTTCGTTTAAAGTGTATATTCTTTGCTGTATAGAATTCTTCTGAACTCTTATTATTTCTTATTGTATATTTATTTCCTATATATTTCATGTATGTTAAATTATTTCCATGTTAAATAATTCGATTAAATAAACAAAATGATATAGTTGTGTTTTAGTATTCAATAAACGAAAGAAACATGTGCTCTCCTGGGTGTGTGTGCATATATATATATATATATATATATATATAGACGATGCATGTGTGCTTCTCTAAATACTGTGTATAAATGTATGGGGTGGCGCAAAAGTCACGACCGGTTTTTAAACATTCATAATTTTTTTGTTTATTAATATTTCTTTTTTCTTTTCTCCAGATATATAAAGGACCCCTTGCAAATTAATCATGGAAAAATACACAACTCAGCAGCGAACCAAAATCATAGAGCTTTACTTCGAACATCATCAATCGATAAAGTTAACCCAAAGAGCCTATTCCCGTCATTTCAAAGTGTGGACACCGCCTTCGGAGAGGATGGTCCGTCGCTTGGTCGCGCGTTTTCAGATGCAGGGCTCAGTTAGCGATCTTCTACGAGCCGGGAGACCACGTTCAGCCCGACATGGTGCTAATCGTGTATGCGTGCAGAGGAGTGTAGAGGAGAATCCCGAAACATCAACCCGAAGGCGTTCTGCTCAGCTTGGAATATCTCGCAGGTCTCTTCAAAGGATTTTAAAAAACGAATTACACCTGTTTGCGTACAAAGTTCAACTAGTGCAAAAATTAAAGCCAACAGATCGTCCAAAACGCCTTGCCTATGCAGTCCGCTTCCAAGAAATGGCCAGACGGAATGACTTTACTCACAATCTGATGATGAGTGATGAAGCTCATTTTCAACTTAATGGCTTTGTAAACAAGCAAAACTGCAGGATATGGGGTACTGAGAACCCTGAAACACTTCACCAACGTCAATTACATCCAGTTAAGTGTACAGTATGGTGCGGTGTTACATCCGAAAAGGTCATTGGCCCGTACTTCTTTGAAAGTGAGCCCGGAGTCGCCGCGACCATAACTGGCGACAGATATCGGGCCATGATTGAAAATTACTTACGACCAGCTGTTGCAGACAAACCAGATATGTGGTTCCAACAAGATGGGGCCACTGCTCACACCGCCAGGCTAACTATGGGCCTTTTAAGAGAACTCTTTGGTGAACGTTTGATATCCAGAAATTCTGCATTTGAATGGCCACCACGATCACCAGATCTAACAGCTCCCGACTATTTCCTTTGGGGCTATTTGAAGGATAAGGTCTATGTTAACAAACCACGTACTATCCAGGAGCTAAAGAATAATTTCCGGGCAGAAATAAGGGGACTAGGACCAGATATCCTGCGAAATGTTATGAAGAACGCTGTTGAAAGAGCACGAATTTGTGAAGGTGAAAATGGAGGTAATTTGAAAGAAACAATTTTCCATACATAGCTTAAAAAAACTCCTATTTCCAATGTGTCATTCTCTAAAACGAGTTAAAATAAATCATTAACAAAAAAATTATTGATTTTTAAAAACCGGTCGTGACTTTTGCGCCAAATGGCTAGTTATGCCTTTTAAGCCAACTGATGCTGTCAAGAACGAGAACATCTCCATTAATATATACACTTATTAAATAAATAGCGCAATCTAGCAGTACAAAAGTTATTAATATATATATATATATGTGTGTGTGTGTATATATATATATATATATATATATATATATATATATATATGTGTGTGTGTGTGTGTGTGTGTGTGTGCATACACTACGCCAAATGGATGGTTACGCCTTCTAAGCCAGATTAAGCCTTCTAAGCCAACTGGCTGATTAAGACTTCTAAGCTAACTGAGGTTGTCAAGAGCATTCATTATGCGCCTGGATTTCCAGGCGAAAAGATGTTCTCTCTCCTCTCCTCTCTCCTTCTCTCTCTTACCTTCCTAGGTTAGGCTTCGGGGGAGTAAAACCCCACTCCCCCCTTCATGCAGCTTGGGGGATAAACCCCTCCCCCTTGCTTGCATATCCTCTCCTTTTTTTTTTTGGTTCCACCCCTAGGTGCCAACCCCGCGTGTCAACCCCCTCCCCCTTTGCAACAATTGATCAACATTCCATTGCAATTTGCACTCTGCCATTTTGCGGGCATACTACTTCACCCCTCCTCTCCTCCCCCTCCGACATAAACTAAAATTAAGATATGGAGAGGATAAAACACATAAAACCGTAAATCTAAATGTGAAGAAATTATAAGTGAAATAAAAGGATAATGGTTAAAATATAAGAACCTAAACCCGGTAGACAGTTTGTTCATTAATATTAAACAATATTTGTACAATGTTTTATCCATATTTATTTATTAAAATGGATGTCGATTTTCTTTGATTTTGAATTCAGACTTGCTGTTGCAAATTTGAATAATTTAGTTCTATTCTTTAGTGACTGAATAATTCAGGGAGCGAACATCAAATATATTCCTTATTTAACTTAAACAAAGAATTTGTCTAGATTTTAGACTAACAAACTGCTGTGTTCAAATTTATGAGGCTCCGTTTTGCTCAAATTGAACTAAATGAATGACGTTACTTCCAAATAAATATGATATTTAGATTAAATTGCATATAAAGATATATTTATTTTTAGTTCGAATTGGGTTTGACGTCATGTATTGGGAGTGTAAAATTGGGGTTTATTATTAATTATTAAGGATCACCTGAACATCAGGGCCCCCAGCCTTCTTTACTTAGCCTTATAAGGCTAACTAACGAAAATATCACGACCTAACCTAATCAATCGTTAGGTCAACTGTATGTCCTTGACGATTGATTAGGTTAGGTCGTGATATTTTCGTTAGTTAACCTTATAAAGTTAACTAAAGAAGGCTGGGGGCCCTGATCTTCAAGTGATCCAATATTAATTATTAATAAGTATAAAATAATAGAATTTACAATATATAATTATTATTATTAATTATAAAATAATAGCATTTGTATATTTACAATATATAAATGAAAAACATAAATAATTAAAATAGAAATTTCTCGTAGGCCTAAAATAAACTAAAAAAAATGGGCTACGTGACGATCGGCATATAAACATCTGAACAGGTTCTGTGTCGCAAATGTGACGCATTGCGTTGAACCAATGAGGTAGGGGGATATCAGTCACGTGATATAACGCTTTTTTTTTTTCGTCCAATCATGTCATTAAAAACAATATAGTTTTTATATGATACTTGTTATACATAATGATAGGATTTAATTATCTCAAATTAGCCAAATAAATTAGTAACTAACATCAGACAGTGAGGAAATTGTAACAAACTCTTAAAATAATGTACTAATGGATATTTTTAAGTTTTAGGTTCACTGGTAAAAACACAAAGAAATGTTTGTCAAAGCGCGAGATGAACAACCAGTATTTTCTTCTGAAGGGAGAAGGAAAGCGCGCAAAGGTCAGTGGAGTGAAGTTTGTCAACGAGAGGGGAGTCGATCAGTTAAAGTTGATTTGGAAATAATCAGTAAAGTTAAGAGGTGTTTGCCATCAGGAAAGGTCCTCAAAGGAATTCTTCGAGGAAACCAGAAGTAAGTTCTCTCTCTATATATATATATATTCTTATTTGTTTCATGTTGTGACTTGCGTGAACAATAATTACTTTAATAGCAGCGTATTTTACTTTGGATCCAAGAACAGTGTCTTCAATGTGATGTAAAGGTGAAACAAAATCGGAATAGTAAAATTTTACAAATAAATTATGAGCTCAGTAACACAATCATCAAGGAGTTGTTATCTGGTAAAAGAGAGGTATCGTTCCAAAGAGTGTTATTAATTTTCTTATAGGAGTCGTATATGACCGGTGCGAAAAGTAATAACAGATAGGCCCGAAGCCAAAAGCAGGGCCGTGGTAGACATCCGTAAAAACCCAAGAACAACTCTTGTATGAGACAGTCGTGTCGTAGGTGTTTCAAGCACACCGAAACGACCAAATACTTCCATGTACACTGATAGGCCTAACTCAGCTAGGCTTAGAAGTAAGCTGGCTAATGCTACCAATTGTATAATAATATCACCCGAATAAAATTCTTATCATCATTTCGTAGAAAGACTTGTTTGGTGATTGGAGAGAACCCTTCACATGTGGGAAATTTGAAATTTATTAATTGGGAGTAAATATAATCATATTTGTGTTTAATCTAAACCAAATTTACTTTCAACATAATCTATTTTGTTCAATTTTAACAAAAATGGACCTCATTATTTGGGCAAACTAATGTATATAGATTGTTCGTCTAAAACAGTGGTTCTTAACCGGGGGGGGCGCGCCCCCCTAGAAACAGGAATTTCTCTAATTGTATTCGTTATTCTCTTAACGAGAGCATGGGCTAATATTGAGAAGTTATTGAGAATGTTATTTTGATTGAAGGGGGGCGTGGAGGGAAGGACCAATTCCTAGAGGGGGCATGGTAGTAAAAAGGTTAAGAACCACTGGTCTAAAAACTAAACAGATTTTTTTTGTTTAAACTAAATAGTTATTTTTAGTGCTATCGTCTTCTATGGGAGGGGCGTTTTTGCGGATATTCGCCCTTGGCCTCTCCTTCCTGCTAAAAAAAATAAAATAAAGAATTTAGAGAAAAACTTAAATATATGATTTGAGTAGTTGGAAGGCTCAAGAGAATCTGACTGAGTAACAGCTACAATAAATCGTCTTTCGTTATCCTCAGAGAGTATTTTATATTTTATAATAATTTTATTCGGCCTCTTACGACATCAGATTGACTTGACATTTTATCGACAAGTTATTATTAGGTTAGATTAAAGGGTTTGGTTAGGTTAAGTTAGGTTAAATTAATTTTTTAGTGTGTCGATGTTTTGGTTTTGTTGACAAAATAGTATAGGTCTATTTTATTATGTATAAATGGTTTTTAAGAGAAAGAAAAACACTTAAACAAGTATGGTTTTAAGTGTGACTGTTGCACTTATGATTTATAAAGGGAAAGGAGTGGAATGGAGCATGATCATAGTGTAAATATTAACCTCACTTGAACGGACTTTTTTGGGGAGGTGGTGTTCTGGATGGCGTGGTAATAATCATCAGTCACGAGGGCCAGAAACTGGCACGATGCTTAGGCCAACCTAGGCGGCCCATTGCACCAACTCTCGCATTATTATTATTATTATTATTATTACTAGAACCATCGGGGTTCGAAACCACCTACCTCAGTGTCTTTACTTGGTTCAGAGGGAAACTGTGTTACCCACTGAACTACGGACGTTGGTAGATGGTGTGGTAGATAGGATCGCTGACTCTGAAACCACCCGACGCGGGTTTGAGTACCACTACACCTAGTTTTCCAATTTACTGCCTTTCTCTTTCCATTTTATTGGGTGACTGTAAAATTACTATCTATAGGGTAATGGTCAGTAATAACTGTGAGTATTATCTAAGTTTAAAAAGGCATTTATATTTACAAAATATATTACCTACTGTTTATTCTGTTTATCAATTACTATGGCTGAAAATGCAATAATGTTTAATGATAGTATATGAATAGGCATGATGGTGAATTCATTAAGTAAAATCTGACAAAAAGGATTTAATTCATTTTCAAATTGATATTTAAATTCGCCTGCAATTCTGTGGCCAAAATTCTACAATAACCTAACTTAATTCCACGATAAAATATTCATTATTCACACTAATGTAAAATTTATAAGCTACAAACGTGTTTTGAAGAGGTTGAACAAAAATTCTCTCTCTCTCTCTCTCTCTCTCTCCGACGCGGACATCGTTAATTTGCTGAACGAGTACTTTGCGGGAGTGTTCACCAGGGAGGACACCCGCGTCATCCCCGAATCAGGCGTCAGGCACGATGGTGCTCGTCTGGATAGTGTTCGGTGTACCGCGACAGACGTTGCCGATAGAATAGACAAACTGAACGCGTTTAAGGCTCCTGGGTCGGACCAGTTCCTCCCCAGAGTCTTGCGGAAGTGCACGACTAGGTGGCTCCCCACCTGGCTACAGTCTTCAACAAATCGTTAGAGACGAGCAACAAATCGTCGGAGGGAAGCCAACGTGACCCCTATCTTTAAGAAAGGGGATCACGAAAGTTCAAGGAACTATCGTTCCATTAGTCTCACTTCGGTCGTAAGTAAATTAATTATTAGAGGGGATAATATCGGATAGGATCGTTGACCATTTAGATTCCTACAAGCTGCTTGGGGACTCCCAACATGAGTTTAGGCAGCATAGGTCGTGTCTCACCAACCTACTCGAGTTTTTCCACGTCATGTGGAGTGAGTGCGATAAGAGTAGGGCGATTGATATACTTTATCTCGACTTTCACAAAGCCTTTGATAAGGTACCTTACCGCCGGCTAATGGCCAAAGTTTGCGCGCTGGGTATCGATGGGGAAGTAGGTAGCTGGATTAGAAACTGGCTGAAAAATAGGCGGCAGAGGGTTGTAATTAAAGGGGCTACCTCGGGAAGGGCCTCGGTCACTAGCGGGCTCCTCAGTGTTCCGTTTTGGGGCCACTGTTGTTTATCATTTACATAAATGATATTGACGCTGATATCGTCAGTAGGATCGCCAAATTCGCTAATGATACCAAGCTTGGGGCCAATGTTGGGACGCCCGAAGCGATCGAGCAACTGCGTGCGAACCTACGTAGGATAGGAGAGTGGTCCGAAAAATGGCGAATGCAGTTTAACTTGGGTAAATGCAAGGTCATGCACATTGGCTACGCCAATCCCAAGTCGGACTACTCCATGTTGGGGAGTAATATCAAGGCCACTGATTTGGAAAAGGACTTGGGTGTGCTAATTAGCAGCGACCTTAAGTTTACGAAACAGTGCATAGAGGTGGAAAAGAAAGCTCAGAAGCTGTTGGGTTATATCAGGAGGCAATTTCGATTTCGGAACAAGGAGATTGTGCTCTCTCTGTACAATTCCCTGGTTCGGCCACACATGGAGTACGCTGTGCAGTTCTGGCTACCCACCCTCAGGAAAGATATTGAGAGGCTGGAGCGAGTGCAGGCGAGGGCCACAAAGTTAATCCCTTCTGTTAGGCATATGGGCTACAATCGACGCTTACGCGCCCTGAATTTGTTTTCGCTGGAAACTCGGAGGCTGAGCGGTCAACTCATCGAGGTTTTCAAGCTGTTACACGGGTTCGACGATGTCGATTTTAGAGGCATGTTTAGTTTAAATGAGAACTCAACTCGCAACAATGGTTGGAAGTTGGATTTGAAACGGTTTAGGACTAGTGTGTGTGGGAATCACTTTACCTATAAGATCTGTGACACGTGGAACAGGCTACCTTCAGAAGTTGTGGGCAATTCCTCTGTGGATCAGTTTAAGAAAAGGTTAGGCCGAATCTTGCACACTATTTGAGGATGTGTGTTACTGTCTTCTGGGGTAGCTGTTCGAGAAGCTAGCGGTGAGAATGTGTATGAATTTTTCCCTAGCACCCGTTGCCATTGGTACCTCCTCGGTATGGGCCGCAAGGCCTTTTGAGGTGCTTCTTTTCCTCGTATCTCTCTCTCTCTTACTCTTGTTGTATACGAAATGCTCTTTACAACCGGAAAGTCATCTATAGCATACCCAATTTTAGTGTGCAGTGATAACCAATTTGCGCAGTAATAATTTCTATTTGTGCAGTGATAAATTGAAAATCTGTGCAGTGATAAATTAAGTTCTGTATCCGATATAAACCTAATGTATCATTGAACAGATTTTAAATTTATCACTGCACAAATTGAAATTATTACTGCGCAAATTGGTTATCACTGCACACTAAAATTAGGTATGGTCTATATAGTGAGTGTTTGGTGGCTGGAGCCCATTTGAGTAAAGACTTGCGCGAACCAAAGGAGATCCTTATCCTTGCTAATTCGAAGAGAGAGATTTTCCTGTATCATTAAGAAAGATTTCTACTCGTTTTTGTTTTTGGCTTAAATACAATTTTTAACCTTTTAACTCCAGGGGACGTATGTGATATATCCCCGGCTGTATGTCGGGGCACCCCCCAGAGTTAAAGGGGTAAACCACTGAGCTGTAAAACCAGGTCTTTTAGCAGACTTGAGATCTTGGAATTTAATTTTATTTTAAAGTTTGTGGGAAAAGGTATCTCTAAGTGAAGTAATTGGTGGAAAATTGAGGATAATTTCAAGCCAGCGAGCAGTCTTCCATATAAATAAATGATTTTTCTATCAAGTTTCCTACATATTAAACTAAGCTTCCATTTCCCATTATTCTAAATGGGAGATCTTTCTGGAAATTTAGCCCAAAATTTTTAGCAGAGCGGATAAAAGTTCGTAACAAATTATGTATGACTTCAACTGGGCAATTTTTCTTCAGTTTTACCTGAATATTTTTTGTGAACATCTCTGAGTTGCTGTTTTTAATTAAGAAGAATATATGTTAACCTTTATGTTCATGAGTATGGTTCCTTTAAACCAGAGGTTCCCGACCTTTTTTCGGCTGCGTACACCTCGATGGCTTCGGCAAGTGCCCCGTACCACCCCTATACTCAAAATTGACTGAGAAGTGGAAGAAAACAGTTTTTTTATTAATTTAATTCGATAATCATCAGTTAGTTCTAAAGCAGGATGCCGAGTAACCCCATTTGGGAACCCCTGCTTTACACCAAACAGTATAAGATTCTATGTTATTCAAACCCAAATATTTTAGTAACTATTCACTTACATTTACACACATTTTGGCTTCCTTTTTCCCCAAATAAACTGAACCCATACGAGTATAAGCATAGAAAAGTTGGTTTTAGTACAATATATATTATTATTTCCAGTCGGGCATTACAGCGCCACGGGTACTGAAAGAGTTAATAGACAGAATGCCAGCTAAAATTATTTTCTTTTAAAGCAAAAACATTAATAACTACATGGACTATACTGATCAGGAGTTTTGCAAACGTGAACTTATGTTGCTCACCATTTGGCGGACTGTTTTGCTATTTGTTAAATGTGTATTTGCTTTTCATTTAAAACTGAAGCCTTATCCCCTTCACGTCTAAAAGACGCTACACATGCTATAATAAAGACTTTTGTCTATCTTCACTCGCAGAAAATGGAGTCCTAAGAGGAAGCTTACGAATGAAACTGAGTGTATTCACCATACATGTAAATTCCCAATGCTTTATTAAGAATTATTTCTTCGTTAATAAAGTGAATTAGGCATAAGATTTTAAAATGCATTTCATGCTGTTTCTTTTATAAAATAAAGGAAAAAGTTTACATTACAAAATAAGGGAAAAGTTTTCAGCATATTTTGAAAATGTATATTTTCAGACTTGCTAAAATGCATAAATACAACAAAAAAAAGGAGTTTGCTGCAAAAGGAGTTTCACAGGAGCCGAGGAAACGAGGGAAAGCCTTGACACTCGTAAAATATGTCAAGGGATTTACTGCTGGGAAGGAAAATTGAAATACTGATTCGATTTGAACAAATAGAAAAAGTGGATGAACTTTTATATATTTCAATAATACACTTAATATCCATTTTGTTGAATTTCTTCAAGATATACCATTTAAAATCGATACGCTTTATAGCAGGATCGAAATGTAGTTCAATAAATGAATACATTTTTCGTAGAGCAAGAGAGGGAACACTCCACTCCTCATCATGGTAAGCAATATTATTACTATGCATTCCAACTCTGGTTTCTTTCAACACAGAGAACCAAGATTATGTTGAATTCAGTACTTTTTTTTAATGAATTTGTTAAAGACGATTTTCATTTAAATCATGGAATTTTCTTTACGTTCAAAGTGTGAGAAGTTCAAATTTGACAACAAATTACTGTAATTTGTTGAAAACTATAATGAGGAAATTTGATATATTTGATAGTTGTCCTCAACGTAAAGTATCTATTGTGATTGAATAAATTGTGTGTGTGTGTGTGTGTGTAATGCGAATTCTCATATCTTGAGTCTAGTTTCCTTGGTACTATCATACTTTAAAGTATCATAGTTTAATCCTGTAATCTGGATTTCTAATAAGTTAGCCTTTTCAAGTTCAGGTCAAATTAGGCTATTTTCTGTAAATGTATAACTTAGAATATGTTTGTAATGGACATATATTGTTTCTATGTTTATTGCTTTACAGCAGGGATTTTCAGCTCTGTCTCCACCGCGTACCCTTTAGAAAAGTCAAGGTGTTTTCACGTAACCCCATACGCGTACCCAGATACAAAATACGAAGGAAATATTTGTTTTTCTCTTTTTTTTTTACCTTTTGCGATAAGCTGGTGAGTTTGGCATTTGTGTATGATGTATAAAGCAATAGTACCAACCTTAAGTCTAGAATTCGGTAACATGAGATAATTTAGCTGTAATAATTTATAAATATCATAATTTAATGTATAAAATCAGAAAAAATTTAATTATAATAAAACACGAATGTTTACACGTTAATATTATGAATTTGTAGAATTAGAGTAATTTTAGTAATGCTGATGAACGTTGCAGACGTTTTAGAAGCAAAGGTGCGAATAACGTTTACGAGAAAACTATCGAAAGAAACCTTTTTTCCGCACCTTTTGTTTCTTGCTGTATTATATAAAATATGTTTTTTCTCAGACATCCTCTCAGTTTAATATAATATAACCTTAATAATTGTTATGTTAGGCATTTTCAGATTACACACATGCAGTAACATATTAAGACGAGATTTTATTTATATATATATATACAGGGTGGGCGGAAAGTAGCTCCCTATTTTGGATTGGTAAAAAAATACGTATATTATCCATTTATTTCAGACGAAATAATATGAAAAGGTAGGCATACATGGTAGGTTTTCTCTAAAATTCAATGTGGGCTCCAACTCTTTCCACCAGCTTCTGGAGCCGCCCAGGAATGGCGTCCACTGACTTTAGCAGGAACTCCGGCGGGATGGAGGACATGACTTCCCGAATTCGGTCCTCCAGTTCTTCCAATGTCCTCGGTTTGGTGCGGTAGACTTCTTCCTTTACCCACCCCCAAAGAAAGAAGTCGCACGGTGTCAAGTCGGGGCTCCTGGCTGGCCATTGATGTGGACCACGACGACCCATCCAACGCCCAGGGAAGTGGGCATCCAGCCACTCACGGACAACAAGAGCGAAGTGCGGAGGGGCGCCATCTTGCATAAATATCAGATCGTCGATGTTCTCCCATGTGCTGACAACCGGCCAGACCTCGTTTCGCAACATAGCAAGGTACCGCTCAGCATTCATGGTGTTGCGCAGAAGGAACGGGCCCACAACCTGATCTGAGGTCATACCACACCACACCGTTACACTGAACCGATTCTGCCGTTTTTCAGCGGTAACCGTGCGACTTCTTTCTTTGGGGGTGGGTAAAGGAAGAAGTCTACCGCACCAAACCGAGGACATTGGAAGAACTGGAGGACCGAATTCGGGAAGTCATGTCCTCCATCCAGCCGGAGTTCCTGCTAAAGTCAGTGGACGCCATTCCTGGGCGGCTCCAGAAGCTGGTGGAAAGATTTGGAGCCCACATTGAATTTTAGAGAAAACCTACCATGTATGCCTACCTTGTCATATTATTTTTTCTGAAATAAATGGATAATATACGTATTTTTTTACCAATCCAAAATAGGGAGCTACTTTCCGCCCACCCTGTATATATATATAACCTTTGGTTAGCTTCCTCCCGAATTGCTCATTCTGACTAAGGTCAAGCTTTTCACTCCACCTTAGACCTACAGTTTAACGTGGAATCCGAACCACGCCCCATCAGCAGCCCAGCGTCTTAACCACTAGGTCACCTAGGGTACCCATTTATCTACTAACCACTTTCTTTATTGTGTGGAAGGATGAACAGCTGGGTTTTGCTGCGCGCCGGCTGCCGTCGGGTCTCGAACCCGGGGCCGATGGATTTGTAGTCAGCGACGCTAACCACTACACCACTAATTTGCATTGTTGAAATGATTAAAAAAAATGTATTTACAAAAAAGCTTACTCTATACCCCAGAAAAAATCTAATATGTACTCCTAAGAGGGTACACGTACCCCAGGTTAAAAACCCCTGATCTATAGTCATGTTTCATTCATTTTAAATATTAATGAATAAAAATCACCACTGATGAATTTGCAAATAAAAATTTAAATTAAACTCAGTCATTTAAATCAGTAATTATATTTCCAAAGTCTAAAATTACTTTAATATGTAATTAAAATTTCCTATTTACTTAGAAATTTCCTATTTTTTTAGAAACGTAAGAAATAGGAATTAAAAAATGTATGAATTAATTCAGCAAATTAATACTTTGTACATAAATTTTAACGCAATTAATGTTTGTTGAATTGAAAGTAAAAAAATATTCTGTTGAAAAATATTGAAATTATTTTGTTAAAAAAGACGTTCTCGTGAACAATTTTTTTTTTTACTTATGTGAATCTACAAAATCCGATTCTCTGTGAATGGTAGATGACCAGACTAATGTATGATAATTTTAAATATTCTCGCCTTTGTGCTGTATTTAGATAAGTTGAACCTACCTCGGGTTCAGTGGGTAACGTAGTTTCTTTATAAACGAAGTAAAGACAATGATGTCGGGGGTTTGATTCCCGATGGTGCTAGTTAATAATAATAATAATAATAATAATAATAATCCAGGAGTAGTTTCTGGCACTTCTAACCTATAATTATTCAACTTTATTCCTGAACTTAATTAATCCATACAGATTTATTATAAATGTTACTTCTGAACTTCCTGCAACAAGCGGGGTCAGTCCTGTCATAGCTTCGAGAGAACTTAATCACGTTCGTTAAATTGATGATTAGTTCACACAAATTATGTTTATGTATTAATCTTAACTTATCATTATCGATATGACAAATGCAAGGTCATTATTGAAGGTATTATACAAGTACCTTACAAAGAAATCAATATTATACATGAGAGATAAGAAATGAACAATCACAAGTTGTCTTTAATCCTAAATTACGCACGAGAGATGAATAAACAATAGTAATATACACTAATCCTAGATTTTTATTAGTATGCAATTATTAATCGGGATTTCAACTTGGTTTTAAACGAATTTATATTCACAATATTTTTATAATACAAATACTGGCCTGGTAAAGTTATCCATTTTATTGATGTAATTTACAGTATATATTTGAAATATGTTCTCATCAAACACTTTAATTATTTCATACAGAACTGTTGTTTGGGGAGATGCTGGTATCATTTTAATAATAATAATAGACACAAATTTGCAAAAAAGCATTGCGAAAAATTTTTTTTGGGGGGAATCGTATCGTTCATTTGATAATCAGTGAAGAAGGCCAGAAACTGACACAGCGCTCAGGCCAACTAATGTCACCCCTTGAGCTAGCTAATCCTCGGATTATTATTATCAACACCATCGGGAGTCAGCGTCCGTAGCTCAGTAGGTAACACTGTCTTCCTACAAACGAAGTGAAGATATTGAGGTCGGGGGTTCATGCCCCAATGATGCTGGTAATAATAATATAGGAATTAGTGGAATGGGCCTCATTAGTTGGCTTGAGCACTGTGCCAGTTTCTGGCTCTCCTGAATGATAATTACTAACGCTGCAATCTCTGCAATTACTGTTTTGAAGAACATCCTGTTAATGAAGGACAAATATTTGTTACAGACCGATGATATTTAGGAATAACAAAATAGATGGTTTACGCGCATGATGCCTAACTTTGGTTAACATTGGTTTTGCTTCCGCCCGGATTGTTTATTCTGACGAAAGTCAAACTTGTAACTTCACCTTAAACCTACAGTTTAACGTGGAATTCGAACCACACCCCACCAGCAGCAACCCAGCGTCTTAACCACTAGGCTATCCAGGGTACCTATCTATTTACCAACTAATTTCTTTTATTGTGTGGAAGAATGAACAGCTGGGTTTTGCTGCGCGCCGCCGCCTGCCATCACCGGGTCTCGATCCCGAGGCTGATGGACTCGTAGTCAGCGATGCTAACCACTACACTACCGAGTCGCATCCACTACACCACCAAAGTACAACTAATAAAAATTATATCTCTCAAATTAAAGATCGTTTAAAGGAATAATTTACGAACGCAACTCATCAGACCTGATCGTTTAATGAAACTGTCACGCGTTGCTTGTGTGTATCCAACTATGACTGAAATCAATTTTACCAACTTATGAAAATGAAAATGAAAATGAAAATGAAAAGGTTTATTGGCAGACTATAGTCCATATGACAAATATTATTAATACAATGACAGTTCATACACCAAGGATAAAAATATATACAATTGATTAGAAATAATACTGCACTGTCGAAGTTAAGTGGAGCTACAGACAGACGTTTTCGTACCAAGAAGTCCATAGCTTAGAGGATAAATGGCAGGACTCATGGATAGCTTGGATGATCGGGTTGGTTGATTTTTTAATTCTTTGCATTAGACTGTGTTGAGCACGTCTTGTTACCTCTGGGAAGCTCGGAACATTGCGGGTAGCAAACATTTGCGAAGCTGAGCATCTCGGGGGTAATTTATGTAAGAGTCTAAAAGACCTGTTGTACAGCAAATTTAGGGTTCTGCCAGAACCTTTTTTATAATTCACCCAGAGTTGCTGACCGTATATATTACTGCAGAAAGTACGAAAGAGTGTCTTTAGCTTCACTTGTACAGAAACGAAAGTTCCTTATGGTCATATTCGCTTTAGCACACAGGCTTCGAGATTGTTTTCTTATATCCGAGTCATCACTCAAGGAGCTGGTAATAGTTTGACCCAAATACTTAAACTCTTGTACTTCCTCAATTACTTCACCATTCATTTTAAACCTTATATCAGCTGGCTGATTACAGCTTTTAGGATGAAATTCCATAACCTTAGTTTTTGTAACATTAAAAAGAATATCATGTTTCTGCGAATACACTTCGCAGACATTTAGTAGCCGATCCAGACCTTTAACAGAGGGACTTATTAACACCATATCATCGGCATAAACTAAGTTATTTATCCTTGTGTTATCTATACAACATCCTACTGTTGCCTCATTAAGTGAAGCAATTAATCCGTCAATATACACATTAAACAGCATAGGGGAGAGCAAGGAGCCTTGTCTCACCCCGCAAGAGGAGCCAAAACACTCGGATAGTACATTGCCCCACCTAACAGTGAAAGATTGGTGGGAATACCAAAATTTCAATAAATTTAATATGTACATGGGAACCTTCCTGTCTTCTAGTTTTTCAAATAAAATATTGTGGTTCACCCTATCATATGCCTTACTTATATCAAGGAAACAGCTATAAATGGTTGAATTACTGTCAATGTATTTAGATATTGTTTCTTTAAGTACATAGATACACAGGTCAGTTGAGTGGGACCTTTTAAAGCCAAACTGATTCGGAGATGTCCATAGGAAATCATTTAATCGGAGTAACAAGAGTTTTTCTAGTAGTTTCGAGAAGCAGGAAGCGACAGCAATAGGCCTGTAATTATTGCTTATATCACGAATACATTTCACAAGAAATACGTTGGTATGTTGAGTCTCTTAGAGAACTTGCGTGAAAGACCATTAATATACAATATCTACGAATTTGTAGCGTGCTTACAAAGAGTGGTGTAAATGTCATATTCGAATAGTTGCTGTATCGTCGAATAAAAATACAAATCGGTTTTGACTTTATTTCATTCGTAAATGTCAATGATTCGTTTTGTTCTCGATAAGGACAGCTGAGTTTCTATCAAAATGTTGACACTTTAAAATAAGATTAAAAACGTGCTACTTAGTTTGTTGAATTGGTGTGAATTGCTCGCTTCATACAATGTATCGTCAATTTGTCAAAACTACAGGGTGTTCAAAAAGAAACGCAACCCAAAATAGAAAATGGTAGGTTACATTGATATATGCATTCTTCAATGGGTTGCGTTTCTTTTTGAACAACCTGTACTTCAGCGTTTCTTCTACAAAAATGCTTTATAATTTGAGTTTCTCTTCAAACGTAGTGAATGTACTGTTGTGTATCTTCCATTTATGTACTAGGAACTTTTGTCTAATATGTCAGATAAATATCTTCAATTAAGGTAGTTAAATTAAGGAAGTAAAGAAATACTCACTCCTGATGAGAACCCTAGAATATACGTGTTTTGGGGGTTGCTTAAGTCGTATGACAGAGGGAACCTAGGTCTTTACGTGAGATTCGAACTACCACCACTAAACTACCACCACCACTGCAAACCGCAAACTGGTGAAACCACATACGAACTCACAAAGTGAGTCATAAATCGTGCCCGAAAGGTATTTCTCGTATAGCTATTTTTGAGACAAAACATTTTGAATCACCCTGTATATAGAAAATTTCGATTATCAGTTATTCTAAATTCATATATGTAAGAGTTACCAATATAAAAGGTACCAACTGAGTTCGGGAAGAATTCTCACAGCGTAAGTGACAGTTAAAATTTCCTCATTTGAAAAATTATTCCAAATTATGTAAATGAGAGGCGATAAATTAAAACGAATATTTTGAATGACTTTTAAACGACCGTTTAAAAATGATGAATCACCAATTTTTGAATAAAGAAAAGAAGTGTGAAAAGCGTGTTTAATTTTAAAATTTCTCCTTCTCCATTTGCGTTTTTTTTTTTTAATGAAAGTAAATTCTCATTCGAGCGATGTCATTCATTAATTTTGAATTACGTAGTTTTATTTATATATATATATATATATATTTTTTTTTTTTTTCCGGTCTGATATAGGATTTTATTTTAAATTAAATTTACAGAAGTAATATATAAGAACTAAAGCAGATGTTCAAATTGATGTCTTGTTTTGGAACCTTTTTTTTTTTTTTTTTGTTGCGGGTAGAATAACAGGCAATGGTTAATATGGAAATGGGTTACACTCGTGAGGAAAAGGCTTCCGCCCTTGTAAATTTAATTAAAAATAAATTTTCCTATGAGACCGGACTTACGGGACATCCTTTATATATATATATATATATATATATATATATATATATTCATCATTGCTACATGAAAAGAGATTGATGTTTGGCTAAACATTTTGTCAATTCGTATCATAATAACTGGAAGAAGGAGTGCCAGAAACTAGCACAGCGCTCAGGCCAGACGAAAGCGTCTTATCGCACTGTAATTTCGACCTTTTAACTGTCAAGAATACACGAAACGTTTAGCCAAATACCTATAATAATTACCCCGTAGAATACAATAAGTGTATACACACGTATCATTTCTTACCACATATGACGGGAACCGAAAGTTATATACATATACTGTACAGGGTGTCCCCCAAAAAATCCTAATCTATTTCTTATAAAGAATGAACGAGAAATAGATTGGGACTTTTGGGACACTCTGTACACGGTATGCGAAACGAATTAAGTTTCCAGTACGTCGTAAATCGGCACAACAGAGAACTCCATTACGTTACGAGCAAAGAAAAAGTTTGTTTAACAGAAACGTACGTACGGTAGATATTCGCATCTAGTTTTTCTTTTGTTTCTTTTTTTTCTTTTTTGTTAAAGCTGACAAAAGGGAGTAAATCAGATTAAAGCAAAAAAACAACAACTTCCTTTTAATAATTAAAACTTTGTTACTAAACTTGGGAAAATTTTCCTTGCTTGTTTTTATTAAAGTTACAAAAGTTGTTTATCTCACTTACATTTTTATCACGTATTATTATTAATATTATTATTATTATTATTATTATTATTAGTAGTAGTAGTAGTAGTAGTAGTAGTAATAGTATTATTATATCTTCTGTTCTGAAATTTATGAAGTGTTAGTGTCTTAATTTTAATGCCGTAAAAACAACTGCAGTTTCAATTCGTTGTTATCACCAGTTTCTTGAAATTTGGGTGTGGGTTTCTGGATAAGAAGATGCAATTCCGATCCATTTTGTAATTATGATATATTATCATTATTTAATACTCGTTCAACTCATTGTACTGTTCAGTAGAGTATGATATCATCTATCAAACTGTTAGAAAATAAATAAAAATAAAAGAGAGTAGGCTATAGTTTGGAAATAATAAGATTCTATTATTTATCAAATTATATACTGTGCATTCTACCGTATTAACTTACGGTATGTATGATCATTACATTAAGCATACGTGACTGTCTCAATATCAGTATTTAGTGTGACTACCCCGAATGTGTATGAGGGCTTCACGCATTTCATGCAGTCATCGACTGAACAAATGTACGTTGTGGGCCTTTGCACCAAAATTTCTTATATACGCTAGTAATTATGAACATTATCCTAGAATCACTGTTCTGGGCTCGTTGCTGCCTTCTCCTTGGAAACAGTAGGCTATTCTTTAGCCATTTACATCTGTGTTTAATGGGCTTCACATCTAGACTTTGTTGTGAAAAATTTAGCGCTTTCACCTTTCCGTACATTCTATAAGTGTTTCGCCAAAAGCGTTGCAGTTTGCTCTGACTCGTTGTCATGGTAGGAATACCAATCGTTCCTCTCAAATAACTGCCACTTGGCGATGTGTGATACCTGTTTATACTATAATAAAATACCTAAACCAATTTACCCATACCCATTTACGCGACGAGACACACCTTCAACACTCTTAAAAAGTAACTTAATTTAACATATGCTATCCTAACCTAATCTAACTTAACCTAACCCACAATTTTGTCACGTCGATCAGATGTCATTAGCCTGGTGGTAAAGTGGTCCATATTCATAGTTTCCTCAGTTTTTATCAGTTATTAACTTCTACAGAGTGGCCACAAAGTTTCTTTGCAGTGAAATTACAGCATATCTGTACGTTGTTTTGTTTTTTCATGCAAAGGGACTTTGTGGCCACCCTCTACAGAGCCACCTACATGTTTTACAATCTTTGACGCGGGGTGAACCCACATACTTGTCCTTACCACATATTTCAAGTTTGGTAATGAGATTATTTCATCACGGAGTAATCACTAAAAGTTATAAAACGGTAATGGTTTTTACACTAAATAAAACTTTTCGGATCACTTTAACATATTGCTTCCCAAAGCATTCGGGAAGCAATATGTTAAAGTGATTAACACTGGGAAGCAATATGTTAAAAAGAGAAAGGTTGGTTGGTTAGAAAGAGGTTGGTAATCTAGGCTAACTAACGAAAATATCACGACCTAACCTAACCAATCGTCAAAGGCGTACAGTTGACCTAACGATTGGTTAGGTTAGGTCATGATATTTTTGTTAGTTAGCCTTATAAGGCTAACTAAAGAAGGCTGGGGGCCCTGATGTTCAGGCGATCCAAATATTTTACATTCACAAAAAATGGCAAAGCATAATAAGTTAAGTTGTCCATAAATGTACATTTTCTCGACTAGCTAATCTCTAAATATTATAAACTATTGTAATGCAACTGTAATTGGTTGTGTAATGTCTATTTTTGGGAAGCAATATGTTAAAGAGAGGTTCCTGGGAAGTAATATGTTAAAGTGATCTAATTTTTCGTTTAGTTTAAACAAAAGATTTGTTTAGATTTTAGACTAACAAAGTAATGTTTTCAAAATTACCAATCTCAGTTTGTTAAAATTTAACTAAATAAATGCTATAACTTAAAAATAAATTTGGTTAAGATTAACATTCAAGATTGGGTCAACTTGAAATGAATTATTTTCAAATTTCCCACATTAAATTAAATCATATTCCAAGTAAATATAATTGTATATGTGTTTAACCGTAACCAAATTTATTTTTGAGAACATAATTCATTTGGTTCACTTTTAGCAAAAGTGGGTTTCATAATTTTAACACAGTACAGGGTGTCCGCAATGTCTTGTCACCCCAGTAAAATACTAACTGATTTTCGTTTTTCTTTGAGACTCATTCATTTGAAATGTGTGATAGCAGCAACTATAAGATTGAACAATGCATATTGGCTAGTACCCACCCGGGTCCATGAGCGACCACGTAATGGCAAAACCATTGAAAATGTTCGTGCAGTGCAGACTTCCAGGATCGATTGAATCGTGCAGCTCCTTTTTAGAGGAGCTGCAAAGAAAAACCAAAGAAAAATGAAACTAGTGAGTATTTTACTGGAGTGACAAAGCATTGTGGACACCCTGTACTTTGTTAGTCTAAAATCCAAACAAATGTTTTGTCTAAACTAAATAAAACGTTTTTTGTGAGAGACGAAAATGAAGTTATCAGAGTTTTTTTCCTTTCTGTAATTATTTATCATGTCAATTTCAAAAAACCTTTTCCTTGCTCATTTGCCATTAGAATAGCGAGTTTAAGCGACGCTGAGTCTGTTCAATAGTTGTATGGGTGACCGTTCAGATGATGTAGAGACCCGTAGATGGTTTAAAATCCACGTAAAACTGTAGCTCTCCCCCGTCACGTGACCTTTGCCGTCATGAAGGAAGAGATCTCCAAACACTGTTATTATTTAGACCAGTGGTATTTAACCGGGAGGGTAATTATTCCCCGGGAGGTAATTCGGCCTTTTTACGGAGGGTAACGAGCTGGCGCCACTGTCCAAAAAAAGCCGAGTTATGGTTCCACTAAAATTTTTTGTTATTTCCTAATTTTCCTTTCCTTATATTTGCCATTTAAAAAGGGGAGGAGGGAGTAATTACGGTTTTGTTGGCTAGCTCAAGAGGTAACAGTGCGAAAAAAGGTTAAATACCATGATTTAGACCAATTATTTCTGTTAATTTAGATTTTTATTTTTATTCTTTAGTTAAGGCTACAGCCTTAACTTACTATAGGATCTTCATGAAACTTGTGGAAATGTTGGAAGTATGATCGCCTCTGGAATTATTCGAACCGGTTGATTACCACCATTTTTGACCATAGGTCAGTGTATCAACTCGAAAAATATTTCGCGCGAGCAAGAGCGACAGAAGTTAAAAATTTCTAATATCATTCGTTCAAAATTTCGTTGTTACTAATATTATTATCAGTATTAGTGTACCAAATTTCATTAAATTCTGTCGAATAATTGTTTGTTTGTAATATCAAACGCGAAAGAAAGTATTAAAGAGTAGTTCGCGGAAAATATTTAATAAGCATTAAATGACAACCCTGACTGTAATTTCATGAAAGACCGAGTGCATGGAGTTCTCTACTTTTTCAGTTTATGGCACTCACGAATGGATCTCTGACATTCGCTAATTACAGTTCCTCTCAGACTGTAAATGACGATTCGTTTACTGCATGAAACGAAAATAATTTCGTTATATATATATATATATATATATATATATATATATTATATATATATATATATATATATATATATATATATATATATATATATATATATATATATAGGGTGGCGCAAAAGTCGCGCATCATAGGAATTTTCAGTGTTGACTATAATCTATTATATTGTTTCTTTTAGGTAGGGGATGGCTGTGAAATTAACAATAGACGAGAGGATGAGCTTGGTTTTAATGTATGGAATACCAGGTACAACAAATCGATGAATCGGTACAGAATTTAAATTCCGTGCCGATTCAACGATTTGTAGTACCTGGTATTCCATGCATTAAAACCAAGCTTACCCTCTCGTCTGTTGTTAATTTCGCAGCCATCCCCTACCTAAAAGAAAAAAAATAATATATTATAATCAACACTGAAAATTCCTATGATGCGCGACTTTTCCGCCACCCTGTGTGTGTGTGTGTGTGTTTGTGTGTATATATATATATATATATATATATATATACATACAGGGTGAATCACAACGAAATGTCATAACTTCATATGAACATAGGTCCGATTCTTAACGGTTATGGAACTGTGGATGTTCGAATTCCAAGCATGCGCAACATTGCGCATGCGTGACCTTGAACTGAATTGACAGTTACTTATCAAACCGAACTAACTACGCAGTAGAGTGTTATGTTTCACAGCGTGCAGTTGATGTTTTGTGCGTTCAGTATGCCTTTTATGTTTTAAATGCCGAATATGCCGATATGGTGTATGTTTAGAGATTTTGCGATGGAAATACTACTGCTGCTGTAGATGAATACCAGCGACGTTTTCCAAATCGAAGAAGTCCCGATCGTCGAGTGTTTAGTAACGTTTTCCGGAAATTGCAGAGAGTGGTTTATTTCCTAGCGTTACTGTTTATCTGAGCGTCCGGTACAACAGGATGTGGCTGAACAAGAAAACATTATTCAGATGGTACAGCGGAGTTCTCATGTTAGTACTCAAACGAGAGTATGTAGAACGTTACACGAAGAAGGCATGTATTCATAACACGTACAGCGCATTCAGCACCTCCAACCTGGGGATCGTGCCCAACGGCTGGAATTTTGTAATTGGCTCAATGCTGATCGACAATTGCATCGATACGTCTTGTTCTGTGATGAGGCTCAATTTACCCGCGACGGTGTCAACAACACTCGCAATTCACATGTGTGGTCAGAAATGAATTCTCATGCCATTGTGGAAAGTAATTTTCAACATCGGTTCAGTGTCAATGTGTGGTGTGGTATTCTTTACGGTCAGCTGATTGGTCCGTTTATCTTCGAAGGTGGTCTTACAGGTGGCATTTATCTACGATTTCTGCAAGATGAACTACCGCCACTGTTAGAAGGTGTACCCTTGGCAACACGATTGCGTATGTATTTCCAACAAGACGGAGCTCCTCCCCATTTTAGCCGTGCAGTGAGAACGCACCTCGATGATCGCTTCCCTGGTCGATGGATCGGTCGTGGTGGTGCACAAAATTGACCACCCAGGTCTCCGGACCTAACCCCTCTAGAGTTTTATCTGTGGGGGCACATGAAAAAGCTGGTGTACTAGAGAAAAGTGGAAACACGAGATGCATTGCTCCGTCGCATTTTGGATGCTGCAGCCCTCATAAAGGACAATCGTAATGAACTGATGCGAGTTACACGCGCGGTTCATAGACGAGCCGCGATGTGTAGTGAGGCAGAGGAGGGTCATTTTGAACAGTTATTGTAAATTCATGAATAAAATTTTAGCAGCTATTTGTTCGCTTATTCTTATTTTTAAACATTCAAACATCCATAGCTCCATAACCGTTAAGAATCGGACCTATGTTCATATGAAGTTTTTGACTGGGAATAACCTGAAGCTCCCGAAGTTATGACATTTCATCGTGACTCACCCTGTATAGGCCCTAGCCTATATATTAGGGTGGTCCAAAAAAATGAAAATGAAAAATATATTTCTCGTGGCATTTTCTCATATTTCACAACCACAAATAATGTAGAAAATAAAAAACTGGATCGATTCATGTATATTTAGAGGTGGCGCAACTCGAAATCTTAGTATCATTATACAGTTTGGGGTGGCAAACTTTTCAAACTTGCGCCACCCTTAAATATTAACGGATTTAGCTAAAACTCTGAATTGAAATAGATGTTAATAAAAAGAATGGGAAAATGTATCAGGAGCTCTTATTTGTAAATTTTACCTTTTTTTACTATATACGTGTGGCTCACCCTAATATACAGTATATACTGTATACACGATACAACTCAGGCTGGTCACCTGAGAAACTTTTATGTTACACAGACTGCGCATGGAACAAAGAACTCTTCTGGGAAAATTAAATCGTAACCCGGTCATGACCCGTTGCTCACGTTGGGTTTCCATCACGAAAAAGAAAAACTTCAGTATTTGTCATTTACCATTCAGACTACAGTGGATTTAATTTTCCCAGAAGAGTTCCTTGTTCCATGCATTGTCTGTGTGTAACTTTATATATACGAGTATTAGTGATGTACCGAATACTTAAAATTCACTAAATACCGAATATTTGGTGCAAAACTATTCAGCCGAATTCCGAATATTAGTTTTGTTTGGGCTATTAGGTGTCACTATAAAAAACTGAAACCTTTATCAGTTTGACAGCACATAGAATTAATAGTAAATGTGAGCAAAAGCAGCATGTTTTAGCCACCAAACATCTGCCAGATTCCCATACTCATGAAAAATTTGCAACTGCATTGACTTCTATATTGCAAGAATGGTCAATAAAGAGCGATCGTGTGCATGCAGTTGCGCACAACAATGGCTGTAATATTATTAAAGCTGTTAGCGTTCTCAGAGTTACTCCTGTTGCTTGTGCGAATCATACTTTAGCACTTGCAGTTGATGAAGTCCTTCTTAGCCAGAAGTCTGTTTCAGAGATATGTGCAACTGCGCGCCCAATCTGTTGCATTTTAAGGAATTCCAGAAGCAACATAATTTACCCGAAAACAAACTTATAAGAGACGTTATCACCCAATAGAACTCTACATTCTATATGCTACAACGACGTTTTCAACGAAAAACTGCGGTTGTTGCATACGCCTCAGACTATGACATACTGTAGCAACCTTCAGTAATCATCAGTGGACTCTAATTCAGTGCGTTGTCAAGCTTCTTAGTCGATGTGAAAAATTAACGAATAACTTGTTCTCTGATTCTTCTTGTCTTCACATGGTGTCTACCGATATAACAGGTCTCTTGTATTTTTGCCTAACATAACTGATGATGATGATGCAGGTGTTTATACTAAGAAAAACGATTTAATGAAAAATTTACAGAATCGTTTCAGGCAGTGGAAGGCAGACATTACTCGCATGATTTCTCACGTTTTAGATTCTCGTTTCAAATTTGCTTGCATAACAGTGCCTCAGTTTGTAAAAAATGAGATAATCATTATGTCTGCATCACCTGACGCTAGTCTTACGCCTACACGTAATATAGCCTATGGCGATGAAGTAACTGATTTTGTTTCATGGGAAAATCAAAAACCTTTGAAAAAGAAGCCGAAGGTTAATTTATGGAGTTATTTCGATGAGGTTGTGCCTCCACCTATCAAAAATAGAGAGAAAAGTTGTCAAAAAGAATGACATCTATTCAAAGGAGCCACGAATCAGTCGCTACCCAGGGTGCCCATTAATCTACCAACCAATTTTTTTATTGTATAGGAGGATGAACAGCTGAGTTTTGCTGCGCGCCGCCTGACGTCACCGGGTCTCGGTCCCAGGGCTGATGGATTCGTAGTTAGCGATGCTAACCACTACACCACTGAGGCGCATATACAGTAAATACTCGATAAGTCGGACTATATAGGGCTCTAGCCAGTCCGACTCATTGAAAAGTCCGACTCATCGCGAATTACCTTAATTACCCCTCCTATTTACCCCTAAAGAGGCATAAATACTCTCTAACCTTTTAAGTTTGATTAGTGAGAGTCTAATACAATGTTCAAAATAAACAAAATAAACATTAAAAAACAATAAAACTTTGTTTCACTTACCGTTGCTGGAATTATTTTGAGCGCGAAACAAAAAATTTTATTGTTTACCTTTTCATACAATACAGTATTAAAAAACACTTCACTTAGTAAAAGAAACAAAATAATAATGGCACTTGACATAGGAAATAAAACACTTCTCTCAGTAAAATAAACAAAAGAATAATAGCACTTGACAGAGGATGAGTCCGACTCATCCCGAATTCCGACTCATCGAGTATTTGCTAGTATTAGGGTGAGCCACACATATATGGTAAACAATTACAATGCACAAATAAGAGCTCCTGATACATTTTCTCATTCCTCATATACAAAAAGAATTTAGATCGGATTTTGGGATAAATCTACTAATATTTAAGGATGGCGCAAGTTTGAAGAAATCTGGCACCCTAAACTGTATAATGATACTAAGGCTTCGAGTTGCGCCACCTCTAAATATGCACAAATCGATCCTGTTTTTTATGTCGAACATCATTGCTGATTTTGGAATATGGGCAACTGTCATGAGAAATATATTTTCATTTTCATTTTCTTTGAACCACCCTAAATATATATATATATATATTATATATATATATATATATATATATATATATATATATATATATATATATATATATATATATATATCGGGTGGCCACAAAAATCTACTTAATTCAAAGTTTAATAACTGCAACAATTCAAAACTTATGCGATTGAGCTTTGGCACACATTAACAGATGGTTATAATCTATAATTGCTGGAATTTTCAAATATGTAGGTTCTATAGTTTTGTTACAGTGAACAATTTAAAAGCATATGTCTAAAAATAGCATGCCGAAGAAAATGAATTTGAACTTAACAAAATTTACTTAAACAAATGGTCAATGTGACCACCTCCCTGTTGGTAAACTGCCCTCAATCGCTTCTTCCACGAGGAGATGCACTTTCGAACCTCATCTAAGGTGATATCCTCCCATGCTCTACTGATTTTCTCCTTAAGTTCATCTTCGGTGAATTTGTCTTTCTGGCTGCCGTAAACCTTTACCATGAGGGAATCCCATACTGAATAGTCCATCGGATTACAGTCGGGAGACTGAGGCGGCCATTCATCCTTTTTGATGAAATTATGGGTCTCTTGCTCTAGATGATTTTGTGTCGCTCGGCTTGTATGGGCGGGTGCCCCATCTTGCTGGAAAATGTAGGCCTCATCAGGATACAGCTGACGACAATCAGGAAGTAACCCATTATCTAACAGGTTGATGTAGCGCTCAGAGTTAACTTTAGTTTCGTTTGTAGCAATAAAATGAATTCGTGTTTTCCCCTTCCATGAAATTCCCGCCGATACCATTACTTTTCTGCTGAATCGTAAGGTTTCATGATAAAGCCTGGAGGGAGGAATGTCCTTTTTCCTTGAACCATAAACCCTGTCATTTTGCCTGTTTTTGGCCACCTCCAACGTGAAATCCTTTTCGTCTGTAAACACAACTTTTTGCACGTCTTCAGCTGAGTAGCGTTCATATAGGGATTTACAGCGGGTCTTTCTACGCTGTCTTACATTCTGATCACGCCGAGAAACTCGAATTCTCTTGTAGGCCTTCAGTTTCAAACGTTTTACAATCCCTTGTACAGAGGAGCGAGAAATCCCAAGGTCGTACGCAATCTGTCTCTGGGAGCGATGAGTTCCTGGTGTATTCTCCTGGGATTGAATCAGTTCCTCCACGGCAGCCTTATTTTCTTCTGTTGAAACACTTTTGGGCCTGCCGCTGCCGGGTTTTCTAGCTGTTGATCCAGTATCCTTTATCTTTCTTATTAAGTTATAAACACTTTGACGAGTCCAGTTCTTTGCGGGGAATTCTCGGACAATCCTATTTCCATTCCAACCTTTTTCCTTGACACATGCTTCTATGATGGCTTTATCACTTTTACTTAACGTCATGCTGGCGGGGTTTTAGCGGGAAAATAAAAGAAAGCAAATTCACATTAGGTTTAGCCTACGCCAGCGCGCGTGTCATACTACGCTACATTAGGTTTAGCCTACGCTAGCGCACGTACGTGTCAGATGCACACCAGGCATGCTATTTTTAGACATGTGCTTTTAAATTGTTCACTGTAACAAAACTATAGAACCTACATATTTGAAAATTCCAGCAATTATAGATTATATGCATCTGTTAATGTGTGCAAAATCTCAATCGCATAAGTTTTGAATTGTTGCAGTTATTAAACTTTCAATTAAGTAAAGTTTTTTGTGGCCACCCGATATATACAGTATATATATATATTATATATATATATATATATATATATATATATATATATATATATATATATATATATATATATATATATACAAACTCAGAATGGTCCCCTAGCATCATGAAAAAGAAAAACTATGGTATTTGTCATTTACCATTACTTATTCGGACTATAGTGGATTTAATTTTCCCAGAAGAGTTCCTTGTTCCATGCACGGTCTGTGTTTAACATATAAGTTTCTCAGGGGACCATTCTGAGTTTGTGTATATTAAACGGACGTTTTTACGTGCCTTGAAAAGTGGACGCTCAATGTCCCGGTTGAGGTTTAAGTTTTGGTTTTTTTGGCTAAAAATACAATAGTTACCCCTTTTTCTTTGATTTATTCAATCCGACGTGAATGCAACGAGTCTTTTACTTATATAGAGGTTCTGAATGTAGTGGGACTAGGTTTGCTTTAAACCCTAGATCCATGTCCCAAAGCTGGATCCTGTCTGCTTTGCAGATAGCTGGTGAGGGAAGCTATATTTATGGGACCTCTTTGCGAGAGACCCGTTGCCCACGTCGGGCTAGCATCATGAAAAAGAAAAACTATGGTATTTGTCATTTACCATTACTTATTCGGACTATAGTGGATTTAATTTTCCCAGAAGAGTTCCTTGTTCCTTCCACCATTTTGTGTTACCTTTCCTTCGTGGTTTTATTCATCATAAATATTTTTCACGTGTTACCTTCGTGAAATAATTTTCATATATATATATATATTTATTGGAGAATAGAACCTTGTAAGATTAGGAATTAAGTATCCCACATATTGCAAGCTGTATAATTTATACACCCCTGACCCTGAGAATATCTGTGCATTAAATTACTAATCGAAACAACGATTCTCTCTGCTCTGTCTCTGTAGCAAGAGGAACGCCTTGATTGTTATGCAATTCTTAGCAGATACGTAAGGCGAGCATCAAACCTCGAGCCTCAGACCAGAGATAGCCGGAGCGCTGGGAGGTCTCCAGGATTTGACACATTATGTGGATCCTGTCTCGGGTAGAATTCAACCCGGTATGGTTCTGAATATAATACTTTAGTTCATTTGGACTTTGGTAATTAACTTAAATTGTACATAATAAGGCAAAATAAGGATATTTTCCAAATGGATGACCCCCACGGGATTTAGCTGAAAATTTGTATACTAATAAATTTGTATATTCTAATAACGAAAATGACATTTTAAATGCAAAAAAACTTCACTTTTTTCTACGTGAAAGTCACAATATGATAATAAAAACCCACTCTAATAGACAGAGTTTATTTCCACAACAGTTTCGAGGGGTTTTCTGTATCCACCCGAAGAGGATGCCAGTGGGCATCGAAACTGTTGTGGAAATAAACTCTGTCTATTAGAGTGGGTTTTTATTATCAGAAAATGACATTATTTTCCTGGAGAAATATGCGGAACATACGAAAAAAATTGCATTTATATGCGCACTAGTTTGCATGGCGCATGACCATTATCTAAATTATGTAGTTATGTAGTGGGTTTTACAAAATAAAACGCAGATAATATCCTTTATTTATTAAAATTTGCAATATTTAATAATATTTTAATAAATAAATCGGGTCTTTTCCGTTTGGGGGCTAGCAGCGAATTTTAATGAAAATTGGTATACTAATGTAGTTTTGGTCACTGATTTCAAAAATAACTTTCTTTTTTTTTGAGAAATGAAAAACAAACATGTTAGAGCACTTTAAATAATTAATGTTTTTTTAACGAAAATATCATGACTTAACCTAACCAATCGTCAAAGGCGTACAGTTGACCTAACCGGGCATTCTGTTAACCTAACTGGGCATTCAGTTAACCTAACCAGTTGGTAGAGTCTAGAATTTGACGGTCCCGTAGCCATGACTGATTTTTTTCCGCCGGCCGTCAAACCAAAAAGATCCCAATACGGTTTAAAAATATATATTTTAAATTTGTTAAATTGCATATAACTGCCTCACTATTTGTTTATTTGTTTCTCTAAAACGTGAATGTTATTTTTGAAATCCTTGATTAAAACTGGACAATAAAAAACAAATAATGTTAAAAAATATTACAGGAATCAAACCGAAAAGATCATATATATATATATATATATATATATATATATATATATATATATATATATATATGTGTGTGTGTGTGTGTGTGTGTGTGTGTGTGTGTGTGTGTGTGTGTGTGTGTGTTCGTGTTCTTATAACACAAGTGGTTTCGTGTAAATAATGGTTCGGGAGAAGCCCGGTTACTGCTCAGACTCAATTGAGTCGTGACTTCCAACTCCAGAGCTGCCGAGAAATGGGAAGTTGTCTTTGTTATATCCTACGCATGGGGATAAGGAAAACGGAGCAGAAATCTTCACCATTTTGCTGGGCTACGTCGTAGCCAATGTCGTAACACCGCTTCCCGCTGATCACCGAAGTTAAGCGACATTGGGTCTAGGTAGTAGTTGGATGGGAGACTGTCTTCCGTATCCAGATTATGTAGCGACCCGTAGTTCGGATCCCACGTAAAGCTGTAGGTCCCCTCCGTGATATGACCTTAGATGTTGCGAAGGATGCTAAACAACCCCAATCATTATTATTATTATGACCATTTTGCTTTTCGTGAAAATAATTTTAAAGACAGATTTTGAGGAATTATACATTAATAAATAATCCTTTAAAACGGTGTAACATTAATGACAGATCGAACCTGAGGGCGCGCGAAGAACTTCCTCAGATTACATTTTTTTAACCTCTTAACGCCTGAAGATTTTGTAGGGTTAAGTTATGAATGCGTGTATTGGAAACGATACAAATTCGACCCAGTAGTCCAAAAGAGGTTAAAATAGATATAATGGGAGATAAGGAAAACGAAGCAGAAATCTTCACCATTTTCGCTGCTAGCAAAAATATATATATATTTTTAAGATAGTTTAGCGGTATTTTACTAAAGATAGCTTTAACCCAGTGTAACATTAAAAAAAGCAATTGAGGGTCAGGGGCTCGCTTCGCTCGACCCTTCTACTTATTTTTTATTATTTTTTTTTTATACGACGAATCCGATGGACTGAGAACACGACACCTTTGACACATTCTCTGCAGGCTTTGATTGAAGTAAAACTAATACTGATATAAATCTGTCTTTATAGATACTTTTCAAGCATTTTAAGCTTGTAGGGGGTAAATTTACTTTAATAATTAAGAAAGTAGTCAGAAAAGGAATTTTAAGTTAGCTCTCAAACATAATCTTCAAGTGAACTTACTTTCGCTAAAGTTCGCTTATAACTTTTAACTTTTATCTTAGACCCGTTTCTAACTTCCATACTTTGTCAAGAATAGTCTAGAATGGTTCTCTAGATACATTTTATTGCTTTTTTTAAGTCTATATTTCATTCATGATAAAGAAAAATGGTTGTATCTGCTAAAGAAACATTAATCATTTGATATAAAATAAAAATTCGTTGGATTTCAAGTAACTATGATATTTTGTTATTTTTTCTTCTCTCTCTCTCTCTCTCTCTCTCTCTCTCTCTCTCTCTCTCTCTCTCTCTCTTTCTCTCTCTTTATACATATTTCTCGGAAGCCAGGCTTGTTGCTTCTCCTCTCGAGTTGGCCTGGTGAAGTAGGGAGTTGGTTTCTTGTGCTCTCCATTTCACATAACCAGGTACTCCCGGCTCATCTGGAATTCTTCCGAGCCAGTCGTCTCGTCTTGTGAAGATTTCCACCACTACACCAGTCATATTCCTATTTCGTTGGGCAGCTAGCTGAAGAGTCTTGGCCCTCTGAGAACAAACTTTTTTTTCTTCAGGGATGAGGATGTTTCTTGTCTAGCCTTTAGTTTGGCAACAGGATACATTCTTCCCTTCCTACTTACCGTTGTTGTTTGAGTGGTTATAGGGTTCAAAGTAAGATTAAAGACTAGTTCTTCCATTATTTTCCAAGTGTAAATAATGGTGTACCTCTCTCTCCTTCTTCTTTCCAGTGAATATAAATTTAATCCACGTAACCTTTCCCAGTAATTTAGTCCCTTGCATCCAATGATCTTGGCTGTGAAGCTTCTCTGAATCCCTTCTAGTTGACTAATGCTTTCTTTTTAATGAGTATGTTAAGACTGAACAATACTCCAACTTGGGTATGATCAGTGTTTTCAACAGAGGAATTATTATATTCCTGTCCCTTCTTTTAAAGGTTCTCAGTATCTGCCCAGATATTCTTTTTGTTTTGTTTACTGCTATCTTACTTTTTGTTTCAAATTTCGCGTCATCAGTCATCAAATTTCGCGTCATCAGTCATCATAACTCTTAAATCCTTTGCCTTAGATTTTCTCTGAATTCCCTGTTCATTTGGGGGTATACTGTAGTATTCCATGGATTTTAGGTCCTCCCTTCTTCCGTACATTAATAGCTGAAAATTTTCAGTATTATAATTTCATATTATTGCCTTCAAACCAATTGTTCATGTCTGTTCATGTCGGTTTGTAGAGATCCTATATCATCTACATTTCTCATTTTTTTTTTTTTTTACTCATTTTTGTCATCATCAGCAAAGGATGTTACTTTATTAGCATTTCTAACTTCATCATATATATATATATATATATATATATATATATATATATATATATATATATATATATATATATATATATATATATATATATATATATTAGTCCAGGCAATCTAGAGCAAAAATAGCTTCAACCTGGGCAAAATTGCTTCAGAAGCTTTCTAAACTGTTTCCAGCTCAGGAACCATTGCAGAATAACATATCCAAAATCCGACAAAATTGGACCCCGGGAACACTCCCAAAAATGAAATTCAAAATGGCGGACTGGCAGTTTCCTACGAAATACAATAAATTTTAATTTCGCTTTGTAGAGAGAGTTATGACGTTTTTCTTGATCAGTAAAATGTTTTAAAACACATTTTCGTTTCTAAATTAACCTATATGACACTAAAAATTGTATTAGGCGGCTAGTATTAAACTATGACGTCACGTAATGTAAATAAAATATACTGTATGGAGTGTATGTGAGAATGGACATTGCTACATCTTTATAAACTTATATTATATACAACTCTTTAATTCCTACTACCCACTATCAAATCTGCGTATTTGTGCTTGTCATTTTCTTTAAACCTGTTATTATGTACTCCTTTTAAATACTGCAACACAGTTTATTAATTTGTGTTTTCTGTTTCAGACTGACTCGGTGTACGGCTGACTCGGTGTGCGTCCGCCTTCAAGAATGCAGACTCCTGAAGAATTGTGCGTGATTTGTAAGGAGAAATTGGACAGCGGACAGGAAGTGGTTCACATCTCGCAAAAAGGAGCAGATGGTATAAATGCATCCAGCCGCAGCCGTGGAAGCGATGTTGTTGCAACAGCTGGAATAAGTGTTCACGTTGTATGTAGGAAAAGGTTTACGGATAAAAAGACCATTGAAATAAAGAAGCGACAGACCGCAGCCGAGGCAATACCAAGGAAAAGTGCTCGTTTTCATGAATACGCATTTTCCAGTGCTACTCACTGTTTGTTTTGTGATACCTTTGTGAACTTTTTTTCCAAACGCAAACCAAAATCAGAGCATGTCAAAATAAGAACTACAGAGTTCTCCGAAACCATAAAAAGGTGCTGTGAAAGCCGCTGCGATGAATGGTCGTTTAATGTAAAAGGCCGTCTGGAGTATTATCTTCGTGATCTTCCTGCTGCAGATTGTGTCTACCATCACACCTGCAGCGTAAATTTTCGAAGTGGAAAAAACATTCCTCGCGCATACTCCTCCGACGATCATGATTCGAAGAAAGGGAGACCAACTAATGAAGAGCAACACCAAGCATTCCTTCAGACCTGTGCTTACCTGGAAGAGAATGATGATGAACAACTGTTGATTGGAGACCTAATTTCCAAAATGGAGGAATATCTTCAAGGAAGTCAGAGCTCTGTCTACGAACGCAGGCACACGAAGAGAAAGCTTTTAGAACGTTACGGAGACAAGATCATAATATCAGGTGAAAGTGGGAAGGCAGATGTAGTAACACTACGAGAGACAGCTAATGAAATTCTTATAGATTATCACAAAAAGTCGAAAGAATGTGATATAGATATAGAGCTACAGAAGATTTACCTAGTAGAAGCTGCTGCAAAATAATCAGAAGTGATATCAAGTCTGTCGACTCGCCTAGAAAAGATGTGTATCCATCTCCAAATGACATCACTGCAGAAAGTGCTCTTGATTACATTCCCAACAGTCTGAAATTGCTATTATCAAAAGCATTTGCGGGACAGGATGCTTCAAGAAAAATAGGTGCAATTGGGCAGAGCATTATGCAAGCAACCCGTCCTAGAGGATTACTATGTCCACTACAGATCGGTTTGTCGGTTCAGCTACACCACAACTTTAGGTCAAGGTACCTTATTGACGTTCTCCATCAGCTGGGTTACTGTTCGTCGTATGCAGAAGTAACAAGATTCGAAAGAAACGCGGCACCGGCAAGTGGATCTGGCTCTTTTACTGTTGATGAAAACACTGCAGTCCTTCTAGCAGCAGATAACGTCGATCATGATGTCTGCACTTTGGATGGGAAGAATACCTTTCATGGAATGGGTATGATTGCCGCAATAACTCCGAAGATCAAGATCCACCCTTCTATTCACAGGCGTAATGTTGGTGACAATGACATTAAGATTGCAACCGTTGACATTAGGGAATATAGACACGCGAGAAGCATGTTGAGGGACATCTCATTCCGCGAACTTCCAGTACCCACTGCCACCATAAGTCGACTTAGTCTTCTCTGGCAGATATCTTCAGCAGAAAGATCAGGTCCAAGTTGGTCAGGAACAATGCAGGCAATTCACGGTGGATCAAGTGTCTCACATCCAGGTGTGGCGTCGATCACGTTCCTTCCCATCATAGATATGTCGCCAACTGACATGACCTGCATATTTTCGACATTACTATATTTGAGCAAGATAGCACGCGATCAAAAAGTCCCATGCATTATTACCTTTGATCAGCCTTTGTTCTGGAAAGCTTCCCAAATCATCAATGAACAGAGAGACCTGCAGGACATTGTTTTAATGCTGGGATCATTTCACACTCTGATGAATCTTTTGGGAGCAGTCGGTACTCTTATGAATGGTTCAGGATTGTCTGAAGTACTTCAAGAAATATACGGACCAAATGCCGTGCAACACATGATGTCTGGAAAAGCTGTTTCAAGAGCGATACGTGGTCATATGATAGTAGATGCAGCTCTTAGTACCTTACTAGTCGCAGACGTTTTCCCTCGTAATGAAGATGGAACTCCTCATGACCTCCATAAGGAAGCTTGTGACCTGCTGGACGATGTTATGACCGCCAAACAATCAGTTGAGGATGTGGAATCTTCGAATGCATTGTCTCAGATTGCTACCACTTTGGATGCGAAGAAAACTGACCTACAATCTACTTCGCAAACAAGTCAACTCTGGTTGGAATATCAGCGAATGATCAACATTGCACGTTCCTTGATAACAGCAGACAGAACCGGCTCGTGGGATTTGCACTTGCAAGCTATGCTGGAGACCATCCCCATAATTGCAGCAGCCGGACATCACAATTACCTGAAATCGATATACCTGTACCTGCAGAAAATGTTAAGTTTGCCTTCTGAAAATCCAGCCGTTAACAAAATGTTCCAGAAAGGTAAGTTTGTGGTAAGAAGAAGCGACAGATTATGGGCCGGACTCGGCACAGACCTGGTGATAGAACAAGTACTAATGCGTTCCCTGAAAAGCAAGGCGGACTGACACGCGGAAGTGGATTTACAGACATCCAAAGGACAACGTGGCTCTTTTTTATGCCTCTGTGTTCCACTTATAACTTAGCAATGCAGGAATACACCAGAGTTTTGTTGGAAAGTAGTGAACAGCACAAGGAAATGAGGGGAAGTAGACAAATCAGGGACAGTAATGACATGAAGAAAGTACTTGAACGTCTGGAATCCTTATCCCCATTCCATTCTACCTCGGGTCTCTGCAACATTGTAACAGGGCTAACTGCTGATCCTGGAGTTAACGTTCATCAATTGCATTCAATCGGTACGAACATTGTCGTAAAAATGATTGGGAAACAAGCCTTTACATATTCTGCCAAAAGATCTTACAAAGTGAAAACACTAGGATCTGCTTCTGCCGTTGTGATCACTGATGCTTCAGATATAGAAGTAGATTCTGCACTACTGTTTCAGAGAATGATGACTGTTGCCACTGGCGGAGACATGAATCTTGAAGATGTCATGTGTTACGAACTGTGTGCATATCCTCCTGCATTGTTCGAATCACGAAGTATCTTGAGGAAACCCGATAAGTCTCAGCTAGCTCATGCAATAATCAAATACACTGACACTTTACGCATGGAAGAAGTTCAAGAAATTCAGTGCACAGACCAGTACGTATTGGATGGTGGATCTCTACTACATCGTGTTTCCTGGCGTCAAGATGAAACATATGACAGCATCGCCAACTCATATTCCGATTTCACTCTGAAAACATATTGAAAAGCAATCATTGTTTTTGATGGCTACAGCAGCTCTCCTACGATCAAGGACATGACCCACAGAAGACGCAGCACCAAGACAAGCAGAAATGTGAATCTCAGTCCAAGCATGAAGTTTGTTGGCCAGAAGGAACACTTCTTGGCTAATGAAAACAACAAGCAAGCATTTATTTCCCTCGTAGGTGAGATGTTGAAGAAGCACGGGTGTACTGTTCACAACGCAGATGGGGATGCTGATGTGGACATCGTTCGTGCAGCAGTTTCCTCATCAGAAAATGCAACTACAACAGTAATAGGGGAAGACACCGACTTGCTGATTCTCCTTCTGTACCATGCCAAGGACAGTGGTTTCAAGTTGTACTATCGCAGCGATATAAGACGGGGACCATCTCCTAATCCTGTGTATGATATTCTCAGCATTCAATCATTGTTAGGCAATGACATCTGCAAGTATCTCCTGTTTGTGCATGCTTTCACGGGCTGTGATAGCACATCCAGAATTTTTTCGATCGGTAAAGCCAAAGCATTCGACACACTGATGAAGGTGGCTGAACTCCTTTCAGTTGCAAATACATTCTGTTCTGAATGTTGCCAACACTCTGACATTGAAGCCGCTGGAAGAAAGGCAATGCTTCTGTTGTATGGCTGCAAAACACTTAAATCCACTAACACACTACGTCATCGAATGTTAGTTGAAAAGGTAGCTACAGCTAAATCTTTTGTTACACCCGAACGTTTGCCACCTACCGATGCGTCCACAAAGTACCACAGCTTTCGCACATACTTTCAAATACTAATCTGGAAGTCTACAGAAGAGAAGATCGATGCAGAACAGTGGGGTTGGTATGTAAAGAATAATTCCTACTACCCTACAGTTTGCGACAAGCCACCAGCTCCAAATTATCAACTCAACATGATCCACTGCTCCTGCAAGACGAAATGTGCTACTTCAAGATGTGGATGCAAGCGTAATGGAATGCCCTGTTCAGCCGCTTGTGGCGAGTGCCAAATCAGTGGTTGCGATAACAACCCAAGTATTGGTAATCTATTTGATGATAGTGATGAAGAGGATTAATTTCTGTATGTTTGTGACCAGGTATCACTTCTTCTGTAATGAACATAACTTGAAACTGGGAAAAAAATAATTGTTGTATTATTGATTATAAAAATCTGTAAAAAGCTATATAACATTATATTTGCGTAATAACTGGTTGTGTTGTATATTGTTGAATTATTTAAAACATTACAACTTAAAGAAAAAGCATCAAATGTATCTCTATAAATAAAAGCGTAAATTATATATATTTTTTTTTTCGTAGGAAACATCCAGTCCGCCATTTTGAATTTCATTTTTCGGGGTGTTCCCGGGGTCCAATTTTGTCGGATTTTGGATGTTATTCGGCAATGGTTCCTGAGCTGGAAACAGTTTAGAAAGCTTCTGAAGCAATTTCGCCCAGGTCTAACTACAAATTGCCTGGACTATATATATATATATATATATATATACACACACACAGATTTGATTTGATTACGAAAGTCAATAAATAATAATAAATTTATATGAATTCAAAAATGTAAAGGGAGAAGGAGGAACGTAAAGCGATTTTAAATATATTTATTGAATTAATTCATTATTATATATATATATATATATATATATATATATATATATATATATATAATATATTGAAAAAAAAAATGTTTTCCTTTTTTCCCCAAAATTTGCCTAAAAATGAACGGATCAAACAATTCGTTTGAAGTGAGCCTGTGTTTAATTCCTTTGAAATTTAAAACCCGAATTTGAAGCGGAGTTCGCCCAACTGTGGTTAAATTTTTCTATTTTTATAACATATATATATATATATATATATATGAAATGTAATTAAACCGCATGAAATCATTGCAGAAAGAATTTATATAATTTACCAAGCGCTTCAGTCGGATTTTACAGAGCCATTTTATGAGAATGAGCGATTATATTTAGCTTTGTTTTTCTAACCCTGTACGGACGACTGCTGCAAGTTGGTGACGTTTCAATCAACGCATTTGTAATATGACACTACAAAAATTGTGTGCAGTGTTCGAAAAGTCCCGTCACCCCCCCTACAAAATGTACATATTGTAATACCAATTTTATTTTTGTGTGATTAATTGTATTTATATGTGGCAGGTGTAATGAGGCCTACCGAGAGGGTGGGGATACTGTGGAAAAATCCCTTGGACCCGGACCTCTAGGGGGCCCGGAAAGAGGAGTGAAAAAATCTAAAAATATTAATAAAGCAATTGATTAAATAACAGAGAGGAAATATAATTAATGAACATACATTTTATAGAGATTATCATAGTCAAACTGAAACAGATAAAATATTATCTGCGGTCTACCAATGCCCAAGACCGACTGACGGATCTGGGAACCATTGCAATTGAAAGCCAGTTAGCCCGTACTTTAAATTTCATCAGAATCATTTACCACTTTGCTAGAGAGAAGGCAAAGAAAGTACGCTTCTAATTATGAAAATCTTGCAGTAAACAATTGTTTTGCCTGCATGGACTGGTACTGCATTTGTAAATTGTATGGTCATAGAATTAATATAATTGATTCGAAAAATAAAATGGTCATTTTCTTCTGAGTTGTTTATTCTTATTCATACTGTATGTTTTGAATAGTGACTTGGACATATAATCAGTTTGCTTGTTATGTACACAAAAAACATTCATAATAAAATACTAAGTAAACAGGGCAGAGCTGGGCACTTGCGTTTTTTTTGCGGTACTGCGGTACTGCGGTACTACCGCACTACCAAACCGTTACCGCATAACGCAGTACCGCAAAGGATCGCTGAAAGTACAGGCTGTACTTTCAGCGATCCTTTGCGGTACTGCGTTATGCGGTACCGGTTTGGTAGTGCGGTAGTACCGCAGTACCGCAATACCGCAAAAAAAAACGCAAGTGCCCAGCTCTCAAACAGGGGGTCTCATATGCCAATCCTTCCCCGGGGCCCGTGGGAGCTCTCGGCAGCCCTGGGTGTAATTTAAGAAACAAGTCACTAGTAACAGTTACTTTAATTACAGTAAATACAGTTACTAATTACAGTTCCGAAGTGATTTTTTTTCGGTGAACGAGCCACCGACGCAATCACACCTTCACATTGTTCTGCTCGCGTTATTGGTCTTCCCGACCGTGGTCTGTCCTTGATGAAGCCAGTTTCAAACAGCTTTTTCTCCCAGCGTAATACCATCTTGTTTGGTGGTGCAGCTTTATTGAATCTTGTGTTGAAATCATTCTGGATATCATGCATCGTTTTGCCAGTATGTGACCTTTCATGAGCCCATGTGCTCATCACTATCCTTTCCTCCAGAGTGTAAGTGGACTGGTCTGCCATTGTTCAAACAACTCTAATACCTGGAAAAGAAAAGAATGTCAATGAATCACACATAAATTTAATTAATCACACCAAAATAAAATTGGTATTACAAAATGTACATTTTGTAGGGGGTGACGGGACTTTTCGAACACCCTGTACATAGTGAGTTTTCCATTAATTTTTTGTGACAATACAGGGTGTTCGAAAACGTTCTATTTAATGGGAATTACTTTAATTATTTGATTTCCTTAATTAATTAACGTACTTTGAAGTGAATAGAGAATATTTTGAACATTTATGATATGATTCTATAAATAAATGTATTTCCCATCAGGTTACGAGTGTCTCTGTGGGTACAGAATTTTAGGACACCCTGTAGTTACTACCTACTTTTCCTTAATGATAACTATCGATCTAAAATACGGACATATAGAACGATACACACTACTTTAATATATAATACCTTTGTAAATACTTATGCATATACAGGGTGTCCCAAGATAAAATAGCCCCATTGGGTTTTGTTAAAAGAAATAATGAGCCTACTTTATCTTGGGCCACCCTGTATTATCTCTATGAAACGCACTTATGGAAATGACTGAATCTGAAACAATAGAATACATTATTCGAGACGATGAAACTTAAATTCTAAAAGAATTCTAGCTAGTTCTTCTCTGAAAACGTATTCTATATTCTATTCATCAAGAAAGGAGAAAAGTCAAGTGCAGTTTAATTGAAAGACTGAATGCGTTGAAATGACACAAATAATTGGACCATCTTTTTTTACATGTCCTTTGTTAAGTTGGAAAAATATTTGACATGAGATTGCGTATTGATCATCTGTTCTGAATGAAGAGGTGAATATTTCATTCGTTCGTGGAATATATTCGTGTATCTGGAATTCTTTTGACTTCGTTCTGTTCGCCAGTAATTCTATTTCGTTGTAAATGCTGTTTATCCTGTATATTGACTAAAACGAAAATGCGGTGATGAAGCGAAGAGAGAGAGAGAGAGAGAGAGAGAGAGAGAGAGAGAGAGAGAGAGAGAGAGAGAGAGATCAATCTCTTAACAGTTTGTAGAAGAGCGAGATTCGGAAGAATAAGGGGTTGTTGTTGTTGTTGTTGTTGTTGTTGTTGTTTAGCCGATCAGCCCACCCTGATCGAGCAAGCCGGCGGCACGCGGGTAACCGATCGCCCTCTCCGGAGTGGACCAGAGGTTCAGCGCACTAGTGATGTTGTGTTCTATGTTGTGCTAGAGTGGTACAGTCTGTCATAATGTGTTCAATTGTTTGTGGTGTGTCCTGGCACAGGTGGAAGGTGTCGTCTGTGGAGTTGTCTAGTCTGTGTTTATATGTTTGTAAATTGGGGTGATGTCCACATCGGAATCGTACTAAGTTAACTCGATCCGATCTGCTCAGACTGATCTCTGACCTGTTAATGGGTGGCGGCTTCGCACCTAGGACCGCATTCTGACCAAGTCGTGCCAGTGCTTTGTGGGCTAGGTGTGTGTGTATGTGTTTTCTGTACTGTGTGATGTCTGTGGGGCGTGGTATGGAATGGAGTATTTGGTTGTAATGTCTCTCTGGTGTTACCTTAATGGTGCGAGGTGTCGGTGCATGATTGTACATGTAGTGGCAAGGGTGTTGTGGGTTAGTTGTCGCTGCTGCCATGAATTGTGTTCCCCTCATGTCTAAATGTTCCCTAACTTTCAGTATTTTTGTTTCTGTGTGCAGGTATTCTATTGGTGTTGTTTGATTGCATCCTGTAATGATACGAAGTGCGTTGATTTGTATTGTCTGTAAGGTGTTTATGTGTGTGTTTGAGATAATGGGTGCCCAGCATGGGCTAGCATAGTCCATAACTGAGGGAATATATTATTTGTATATGAGTGATGTTGTTTCCTGCTGCTATCCAAAGTTTGTGCCTGTTAGTACCCTAAGCGTGTTAAGTCTTGACGTACATTTGTTTTTAATGTCCTGAATGTGGTTTGCAAAATATAATGATGTGTTGTATGTGACCCCAAGTATTTTGGTCCTGTGAGTGTGTGGAATTTTGGTGTTGTTTAGTGTAAACTGTGGAGTTATCTGGTGTTCTTTTGTGTTGCTTGTAAGCAAGGTGATGGTTGATTTTGTGGTCGCTACTTTGAGTCTATTGTGTGTGAGCCAGTCTTGTACACTGTTTATGTATGTTTGTAGGTTATTTGTAGCGGTATCGATGTTGTTGTGGGTGGATATTAGAGTGATGTCATCTGCATATGATGATAAGGTAAGCTTGTTATCTATGGGTGTTGGAATGTCATGCATGTATAAGTTGAGAGTGTTGGTGAGAGAACAGAGCCTTGAGGGACCCCGTTCGGAAAAAGCTTGTTTTGGATGACTTGCCATTAAATGACATGTGACTATCTTCCTGAAAGATAGTTGCTCAGCCACCTTTTGGTGTTATTGTGCATGTTTGTGTTGAGTATTTTGTTTATGAGAGGGAAGCGTGGGATAGCATCAAATGCTTTACTAATGTCTATTGTTGCTAATAGTGTACGTTGAGCTGGTCGTCTGGAGTTGATGCCATTCATGATGTGCTGCGTGAGGTTAGTGAGTAATGTCGTGGTTGAGTGGTGAGGTCTGAATCCATGTTGAGTAGGCGATAGTGGTATGCGTGGGTTGGTGATTTGTAAGATTAGTCTTTCTGTTACTTTGGAAGGTGTGCATAGTAAAGTAATGGGTCTATAGGAAGCTGATTCTGTTGGATTTTTGTTTCGTTTGAGTAGTGTAATAATTTTACCTTGTTTCCATATGTCAGGAATAATACAGTGTTGGTATGAATATGTGCTGATATTTGTGAGAGCTAGTATTCCCTGTGGGCCCAAGTGTTTAAGGTGTATGTTAGATATGTTGTCTGGTCCAGTAGCCTTTGATTCTTAATAAGGGGTACACTGTAGAGTCTGAATTCTCAAGATCCACAGGGGATAAATAACCATTCAGGAGAGCCAGAAATTGGCCCAGACGAATGAGCCTTGCGCTAACTCCTGCAGTTTTATAATCAACACTGTCGGGGATCGAACACCGACCTCAGTGTATTTACTTCGTTTACAAGGAAACGGTATCACTCATTGTAAAACTGGTTCTGGTATCCACAAATGGATACTTCTAAAAATTCTTTATCGGTAACCAAACCGTCGTTCCAATAAGCGAATTTTAAGCTCATTGACTGATATTATATTTTACTGATCACATATTGCGTTACGACACATTACGTTATATTATATCGTGTTATTCCTGAAATTCTTAAATGTTAACCTTCTCATAATGCGTTTCGTATCAAGTCACTGCGTGGAATAGCAGTTTTTATTAGATCCAATCAAAGTTCAACGACTCCAGATTAATTTTCTTTTATTTATTAACATTATTTAATAAATTAAACTTATTTCTGAGTAAGAAGTTTGAAAAATGTTGAAAAAAATGTTTAAAAAAATGGTAGCGTGATAACGATAACAAAATTTTACAGACTGAAGTGCATATTATCTTAATAAATTACATACTCATGCAATCTAAATAAATCAACACACACACACACACACACACACACACACACACACACACACACAGTATATGATATGTTTATTTACAATCATTCACATATATTTAAAGATACGACAATATACTGTGTGTATATATATATATATATATATATATATATATATATATATATATATACAGTCAGTGACAGAAGCTTTATAGAGAATTCTTAGCTTAATTAGGAACAAGAATACTAGAGATTTTAATTATCTTTATTGGCCGATGTTTCGAGTTTGCTAACTATTTTCGAGGCTAAAAAAGCAATCTACAAAAAATTTCAATGTAAAGTGGTGTATATCTCTCATCAAGTGACTTCATGTTGTTTTCACGTTTTCTTTTCGCTCTGGTTTAACCACCAGATTGCTGAAAGTGAGGATGGATCGGTTCCCATTAAGAAATCAGCCATAGAATGGAAGCTGTCTTTGCTAATAAAGAAAATTCTCCGATACGAGATCATGCTGAGTGTTGCCAACGTTGCCGACGTAATATTAATTTTAATGATTTTTAAAATTTCATACCGCGTCTTTTCTCTTCCTTTCCGACTTAAAAATTTTAGATTCTCTGTACATTACCCTCGTTTCACCACCATGATAAATTATAACAAGGGTATATCTTACCCATGTTATAAAATGTTAAAAAATCCAACCCTTTATTTTCTCTTTTCTACAGCTGTTCCATTTCTTATAGTTTAACCAACCAACCGAATAAAAATTAAGATATGGTGATTCCTCTCCGTTTTGACCACTTTTCTTTGCTTTTAGAATTTTAATAAAAATGGTGTTAATTTTAATATTGAATGCGAAGTTTTAAAAATTTAATTTTTTACACAATACTCTTTTACATTACAGTAGATTTAACTGGTTTTATTTGTAATTTCAGCTTTGAAAATGGTTTAAAAAAAAGCGAAAAGTCGGTCAATGAAAAAGATTAACCTCTTTTTGTTTTTAGTCTTGATCAAGGTAAGAACTCGCGTTTTGCGTTTCAGAAATGATCCCCTTCGGAAGATACGAGTGTATATATATATATATATATACACATTCAACTGCAAAGAACACGCAGTATAAATAACTTAAAGAACGACGCTTGTATAGGAGATATTCCGCGCAAGACGAGAGAGAGAGAACGAAACAAATGAAAAAATGAGGTAACCACCTGGGAATCGAACCCGGGATCTTCCGATTGCCGGTCAGACGCGATCCCATTACACCATGGACCTCACTCTTCCAAATGCCGTAATTCTTCTACATACTCGCAGAAACCAATGCCCCAAGGGGCACCTCCCGCATGCCGTAACATTATATACATTCAACTGCAAAGAACACGCAGTATAAATAACGTAAAGAACGACGCTTGTATAGGAGATATTCCGCGCAAGACGAGAGAGAGAGAACGAAACAAATGAAAAAATGAGGTAACCACCTGGGAATCGAACCCGGGATCTTCCGATTGCCGGTCAGACGCGATGCCATTACACCATGGACCTCACTCTTCCAAATGCCGTAATTCTTCTACATACTCGCAGAAACCAATGCCCCAAGGGGGCACCTCCCGCATGCCGTAACATTATATACATTCAACTGCAAAGAACACGCAGTATAAATAACGTAAAGAACGACGCTTGTATAGGAGATATTCCGCGCAAGACGAGAGAGAGAGAACGAAACAAATGAAAAAATGAGGTAACCACCTGGGAATCGAACCCGGGATCTTCCGATTGCCGGTCAGACGCGATGCCATTACACCATGGACCTCACTCTTCCAAATGCCGTAATTCTTCTACATACTCGCAGAAACCAATGCCCCAAGGGGGCACCTCCCGCATGCCGTAACATTATATACATTCAACTGCAAAGAACACGCAGTATAAATAACGTAAAGAACGACGCTTGTATAGGAGATATTCCGCGCAAGACGAGAGAGAGAGAGAACGAAACAAATGAAAAAATGAGGTAACCACCTGGGAATCGAACCCGGGATCTTCCGATTGCCGGTCAGACGCGATACCATTACACCATGGACCTCACTCTTCCAAATGCCGTAATTCTTCTACATACTCGAAGAAACCAATGCCCCAAGGGGGCACCTACCGCATGCCGTAACATTATATACATTCAACTGCAAAGAACACGCAGTATAAATAACGTAAAGAACGACGCTTGTATAGGAGATATTCCGCGCAAGACGAGAGAGAGAGAACGAAACAAATGAAAAAATGAGGTAACCACCTGGGAATCGAACCCGGGATCTTCCGATTGCCGGTCAGACGCGATGCCATTACACCATGGACCTCACTCTTCCAAATGCCGTAATTCTTCTACATACTCGCGAAACCAATGCCCCAAGGGGGCACCTCCCGCATGCCGTAACATTATATACATTCAACTGCAAAGAACACGCAGTATAAATAACGTAAAGAACGACGCTTGTATAGGAGATATTCCGCGCAAGACGAGAGAGAGAGAACGAAACAAATGAAAAAATGAGGTAACCACCTGGGAATCGAACCCGGGATCTTCCGATTGCCGGTCAGACGCGATGCCATTACACCATGGACCTCACTCTTCCAAATGCCGTAATTCTTCTACATACTCGCAGAAACCAATGCCCCAAGGGGGCACCTCCCGCATGCCCGTAACATTATATACATTCAACTGCAAAGAACACGCAGTAAAATAACGTAAAGAACGACGCTTGTATAGGAGATATTCCGCGCAAGACGAGAGAGAGAGAACGAAACAAATGAAAAAATGAGGTAAACCCCTGGAATCGAACCCGGGATCTTCCGATTGCCGGTCAGACGCGATGCCATTACACCATGGACCTCACTCTTCCAAATGCCGTAATTCTTCTACATACTCGCAGAAACCAATGCCCCAAGGGGGCACTCCCGCATGCCGAACATTATATACATTCAACTGCAAAGAACACGCAGTATAAATAACGTAAAGAACGACGCTTGTATAGGAGATATTCCGCGCAAGACGAGAGAGAGAGAACGAAACAAATGAAAAAATGAGGTAACCACCTGGGAATCGAACCCGGGATCTTCCGATTGCCGGTCAGACGCGATGCCATTACACCATGGACCTCACTCTTCCAAATGCCGTAATTCTTCTACATACTCGCAGAAACCAATGCCCCAAGGGGGCACCTCCCGCATGCCGTAACATTATATACATTCAACTGCAAAGAACACGCAGTATAAATAACGTAAAGAACGACGCTTGTATAGGAGATATTCCGCGCAAGACGAGAGAGAGAGAACGAAACAAATGAAAAAAATGAGGTAACCACCTAGGAATCGAACCCGGGATCTTTCCGATTGCGGTCAGACGCGATGCCATTACACATGGACCTCACTCTTCCAAATGCCGTAATTCTTCTACATACTCGCAGAAACCAATGCCCCAAGGGGGCACCTCCCGCATGCCGTAACATTATATACATTCAACTGCAAAGAACACGCAGTATAAATAACGTAAAGAACGACGCTTGTATAGGAGATATCCGCGCAAGACGGAGAGAGAGAACGAAACAAATGAAAAAATGAGGTAACCACCTGGGAATCGAACCCGGGATCTTCCGATTGCGGGTCAGACGCGATGCCATTACACCATGGACCTCACTCTTCCAAATGCCGTAATTCTTCTACATACTCGCAGAAAACCATGCCCCAAGGGGGCACCTCCGCATGCGTAACATTATATACATTCAACTGCAAAGAACACGCAGTATAAATAACGTAAAGAACGACGCTTGTATAGGAGATATTCCGCGCAAGACGAGAGAGAGAGAGAACGAAACAAATGAAAAAATGAGGTAACCACCTGGGAATCGAACCCGGGATCTTCCGATTGCCGGTCAGACGCGATGCCATTACACCATGGACCTCACTCCTTCCAAATGCCGTAATTCTTCTACATACTCGCAGAAACCAATGCCCCAAGGGGGCACCTACCGCATGCCCGTAACATTATATACATTCAACTGCAAAGAACACGCAGTATAAATAACGTAAAGAACGACGCTTGTATAGGAGATATTCCGCAAGACGAGAAAGAGAGAACGAAACAAATGAAAAAAATGAGTAACCACCTGGGAATCGAACCCGGGGATCTTCCGATTGCCGGTCAGAGCGATGCCATTACACCATGGACCTCACTCTTCCAAATGCCGTAATTCTTCTACATACTCGCAGAAACCAATGCCCCAAGGGGGCACCTCCCGCATGCCGTAACATATATACATTCAACTGCAAAGAACACGCAGTAAATAACGTAAAGAACGACGCTTGTATAGGAGATATTCCGCGCAAGACGAGAGAGAGAGAGAACGAAACAAATGAAAAAATGAGGTAACCACCTGGGAATCGAACCGGGATCTTCCGATTGACGGTCAGACGCGATACCATTACACCATACCTCACTCTTCCAAATGCCGTAATTCTTCTACATACTCGAGAAACCAATGCCCCAAGGGGGCACCTCCCGCATGCAGTAACATTATATACATTCAACTGCAAAGAACACGCAGTATAAAAACGTAAAGAACGACGCTTGTATAGGAGATATTCCGCGCAAGACGAGAGAGAGAGAACGAACAAATGAAAAAAATGAGGTAACCACCTGGGAATCGAACCCGGGATATTCCGATTGCGGTCAGACGCGATGCCATTACACCATGGACCTCACCTCTTCCAAATGCCGTAATTCTTCTACATACTCGCAGAAACCAATGCCCCAAGGGGGCACCTCCGCATGCCAGTAACATTATATACATTCAACTGCAAAGAACACGCAGTATAAATAACGTAAGAACGCGCTTGTATAGGAGATATTCCGCGCAAGACGAGAGAGAGAGACGAAACAAATGAAAAAATGAGGTAACCACCTGGGAATCGAACCGGATCTTCCGATTGCCGGTCAGACGCGATGCCATTACACCATGGACCTCACTCTTCCAAATGCCGTAATTCTGCTACATACTCGCGAAACAATGCCCCAAGGGGGCACCTCCGCATGCCGTAACATTATATACATTCAACTGCAAAGAAACACGCAGTATAAATAACGTAAAGAACGACGCTTGTATAGAGATATTCCGCGCAAGACGAGAGAGAGAGAACGAAACAAATGAAAAAAATGAGGTAACCACCTGGGAATCGAACCCGGGATTCCGATTGCCGGTCAGACGCGATGCCATTACACCATGGACCTCACTCTTCCAAATGCCGTAATTCTTCTACTACTCGCAGAAACCAATGCCCCAAGGGGGCACCTCCCGCATGCCGTAACATTATATACATCAACTGCAAAGAACACGCAGTAAAATAACGTAAAGAACGACGCTTGTATAGGAGATATTCCGCGCAAGACGAGAGAGAGAGAACGAAACAAATGAAAAAATGAGGGAACCACCTGGGATCGAACCCGGGATCTTCCGATTGCCGGTCAGACGCGAGCCATTACACCATGGACCTCACTCTTCCAAATGCCGTAATTCTTCTACATACTCGCAGAAACCAATGCCCAAGGGGGCACCCCGCATGCCGTAACATTATATACATTCAACTGCAAAGAACACGCAGTATAAAATAACGTAAAGAACGGACGATGTAAGGAGATTATTCCGCGCAGACGACGAGAGAGAGAGAACGAAACAAATGAAAAAATGAGGTAACCACCTGGGAATCGAACCCGGGATCTCCGATTGCCGGTCAGACGCGATACCATTACACCATGGACCTCACTCTTCCAAATGCCGTAATTCTTCTACATACTCGAAGAAACCAATGCCCCAAGGGGGCACCTACCGCATGCCGTAACATTATATACATTCAACTGCAAAGAACACGCAGTATAAATAACGTAAAGAACGACGCTTGTATAGGAGATATTCCGCGCAAGACGAGAGAGAGAGAACGAAACAAATGAAAAATGAGGTAACCACCTGGGAATCGAACCCGGGATCTTCCGATTGCCGGTCAGACGCGATGCCATTACACCATGGACCTCACTCTTCCAAATGCCGTAATTCTTCTACATACTCGCAGAAACCAATGCCCCAAGGGGGCACCTCCCGCATGCCGTAACATTATATACATTCAACTGCAAAGAACACGCAGTATAAATAACGTAAAGAACGACGCTTGTATAGGAGATATTCCGCGCAAGACGAGAGAGAGAGAACGAAACAAATGAAAAAATGAGGTAACCACCTGGGAATCGAACCCGGGATCTTCCGATTGCCGGTCAGACGCGATGCCATTACACCATGGACCTCACTCTTCCAAATGCCGTAATTCTTCTACATACTCGCAGAAACCAATGCCCCAAGGGGCACCTCCCGCATGCCGTAACATTATATACATTCAACTGCAAAGAACACGCAGTATAAATAACGTAAAGAACGACGCTTGTATAGGAGATATTCCGCGCAAGACGAGAGAGAGAGAACGAAACAAATGAAAAATGAGGTAACCACCTGGGAATCGAACCCGGGATCTTCCGATTGCCGGTCAGACGCGATGCCATTACACCATGGACCTCACTCTTCCAAATGCCGTAATTCTTCTACATACTCGCAGAAACCAATGCCCCAAGGGGGCACCTCCCGCATGCCGTAACATTATATACATTCAACTGCAAAGAACACGCAGTATAAATAACGTAAAGAACGACGCTTGTATAGGAGATATTCCGCGCAAGACGAGAGAGAGAGAGAACGAAACAAATGAAAAATGAGGTAACCACCTGGGAATCGAACCCGGGATCTTCCGATTGCCGGTCAGACGCGATACCATTACACCATGGACCTCACTCTTCCAAATGCCGTAATTCTTCTACATACTCGAAGAAACCAATGCCCCAAGGGGGCACCTACCGCATGCCGTAACATTATATACATTCAACTGCAAAGAACACGCAGTATAAATAACGTAAAGAACGACGCTTGTATAGGAGATATTCCGCGCAAGACGAGAGAGAGAGAACGAAACAAATGAAAAAATGAGGTAACCACCTGGGAATCGAACCCGGGATCTTCCGATTGCCGGTCAGACGCGATGCCATTACACCATGGACCTCACTCTTCCAAATGCCGTAATTCTTCTACATACTCGCAGAAACCAATGCCCCAAGGGGGCACCTCCCGCATGCCGTAACATTATACATTCAACTGCAAAGAACACGCAGTATAAATAACGTAAAGAACGACGCTTGTATAGGAGATATTCCGCGCAAGACGAGAGAGAGAGAACGAAACAAATGAAAAAAGAGGTAACCACCTGGGAATCGAACCCGGGATCTTCCGATTGCCGGTCAGACGCGATGCCATTACACCATGGACCTCACTCTTCCAAATGCCGTAATTCTTCTACATACTCGCAGAAACCAATGCCCCAAGGGGCACCTCCCGCATGCCGTAACATTATATACATTCAACTGCAAAGAACACGCAGTATAAATAACGTAAAGAACGACGCTTGTATAGGAGATATTCCGCGCAAGACGAGAGAGAGAGAACGAAACAAATGAAAAAATGAGGTAACCACCTGGGAATCGAACCCGGGATCTTCCGATTGCCGGTCAGACGCGATGCCATTACACCATGGACCTCACTCTTCCAAATGCCGTAATTCTTCTACATACTCGCAGAAACCAATGCCCCAAGGGGGCACCTCCCGCATGCCGTAACATTATATACATTCAACTGCAAAGAACACGCAGTATAAATAACGTAAAGAACGACGCTTGTATAGGAGATATTCCGCGCAAGACGAGAGAGAGAGAACGAAACAAATGAAAAAAATGAGGTAACCACCTAGGAATCGAACCCGGATCTTCCGATTGCCGGTCAGACGCGATGCCATTACACCATGGACCTCACTCTTCCAAATGCCGTAATTCTTCTACATACTCGCAGAAACCAATGCCCCAAGGGGGCACCTCCCCATGCCGTAACATTATATACATTCACTGCAAAGAAACACGCAGTATAAATAACGTAAAGAACGACGCTTGTATAGGAGATATTCCGCGCAAGACGAGAGAGAGACGGGTTCGATTCCCAGGTGGTTACCTCATTTTTTCATTTGTTTCGTTCTCTCTCTCTCGTCTTGCGCGGAATATCTCCTATACAAGCGTCGTTCTTACGTTATTTATACTGCGTGTTCTTTGCAGTTGAATGTATATAATGTTACGGCATGCGGGAGGTGCCCCCTTGGGGCATTTGGTTTCTGCGAGTATGTAGAAGAATTACGGCATTTGGAAGAGTGAGTCCATGGTGTAATGGCATCGCGTCTGACCGGCAATCGGAAGATCCCGGGTTCGATTCCCAGGTGGTTACCTCATTTTTTTCATTTGTTTCGTTCTCTCTCTCTCGTCTTGCGCGGAATATCTCCTATACAAGCGTCGTTCTTTACGATAATATAATATATATATATATATATATATATATATATATTATGCAAATCCACAAGGAAAAAGAAAAATGATTCCAAGGACTTTCGTGTATTCAGAAGTACACTTCGTCAGGTAGGTGTACTTCTGAATACACGAAAGGCCTTGGAATCATGTTCCTTTTTCCTTGTGGGTTTGCATCTTTCATTCATTTCACGTGTTTAATCGTGGAATTCATCCCATATATATATATATATATATATATAAGCAACAACCACAAGGAAAGGAAACACAAAGTCCGAGCGCTTTCGTGATATATTCACATTATCAAGGAGGAACAGAAAATAGACGGAGATTACAAAGTAAATGAGTTAAATAGACAAGCAAAAAATTCACAATTGCACTCAATTAAAGGCCTTAAAGCCCTCTAAAGATTTTTTCAATTGATAACATAATCTGTAGGCAGCTAAATTACTGAATATAAAAATATATACTGTATAGATGAAATTAGACAAAAAAAAAAAAAACCAATACAGAGAACAAAAATTTATAATGTTATTAACCTAATATTTAATTAAAACAGGCAATTAATTGGCAAGAATTTAATGAAAAACAAATAGATAACGTAGATAACAAATAGAAAACATAATCTGTACGCTGCTTAATTACTATACAGATGAAATTAGACAAAACACCAGTACAGAAACCAAAAAATTATTATAATGGTTATTAACACTAATATTTAATTGAAGTAGGAAAAATTAAGAGGGCCGAAATTAATGAAAACAAGGGGAAAGTTGCCATCGTCTTACAGATTATTACAAAATTTCAACAAACAATCTGGAAAAAAATTGTTATCCCAACAGCAACCCACTTCAAAAATCCAATAAACCACCCAGCAACCAAAGATTATACACGAAAGAAATATTACAATTAAAATAGACACATAAGAATGTTAACAGTTCTTACAATAATTTTATTATTTAACCATGGCAAACCATTAAGAGGCAAAAAATGCAGTTAAGAAAACAGTAGGCCCATCGCCAACTTACTGACAATGTACGAATCTAATTTGTACAACCCAGGGCTATATTAAAGACCAAATCCGCATTATTCTTGATCACAATTGATTCCAATATAATGCGGATTTGGTCTTTAATATTAGCCCTGGTTGTACAATTAGATTCGTACATTGTCAGTAAGTTGGCGATGGGCCTACTGTTTTCTTAACTGCATTTTTTGCCTCTTAATGGTTTGCCCTGGTTAAATAAATAGATATTATTGTAAGAACTGTTAACATTCTTATGTGTCTATTTTAATTGTAATATTTCTTTCGTGTATAATCTTTTGTTGCTGGGTGGTTTATTGGATTTTTGAAGTGGGTTGCTGTTGGGATAACAATTTTTTTCCAGATTGTTTGTTGAAATTTTGTAATAATCTGTAAGACGATGGCAACTTTCCCCTTGTTTTCATTAATTTCGGGCCTCTTAATTTTTCCTACTTCAATTAATATTAATGTTAATAACCATTATAATAATTTTTTTTGTTTTCTGTACTGGTGTTTTGTCTAATTTCATCTGTATAGTAATTAAGCAGCTACAGATTATGTTTTTCTATTTGTTATCTACGTTATCTATTTGTTTTCATTAAATTCTTGCCAATTAATTGCCTGTTTTAATTAAATATTAGTGTTAATAACCATTATAATAATTTTTGTTCTCTGTATTGTTTTTTTTTTTTTTTTGTCTAATTTCATCTATACAGTATATATTTTTTATATTCTAATTTAGCTGCCTACAGATTATGTTATCAATTGAAAAAATCTTTAGAGGGCTTTAAGGCCTTTAATTTGAGGTGCCATTGTGAATTTTTTGCTTGTCTATTTAACTCATTTACTTTGTAATCTCGTCTATTTTCTGTTCCTCCTTGATAATGTGAATATATCACGAAAGCGCTCGGACTTTGTGTTTCCTTTTCCTTGTGGTTGTTTGCTTATTAATAAGGTCACGTGTTATTTTTGATTCTAGTGCATATATATATTATATATTAGTGGTGGACCGGATATCCGCATCCGCATCAATTTTAACATCCGCATCGCACTTCTGACTGCGGATGTTATGCGGATATTACCTGTAAGAAATTATGCAATTTACAATTAAATTAGCTTATAAAAAGTAACTTATAAGGCCGAGTCATGCACATTTCATGTAAAGTATTAATTATTAATGAACAAACAAATATATAAACCTCAAAATATAAATAGCTGGTAACGCAGAAAATTGAATGAACTTGTTTCATTGAATTTTCTGTGGCTGAAACTCGAGAAAGTTTTTATTTTTTTTATCATAATGAAAACATTAATATTAATTTTAATTCTTATGCATTGCCTACCATAATAGTAATATCATGAAATTTGAAAAATTATGTCATATATTCATAATTCTGTATTATATTGATAGATTAACTAAATATCCGCATCCGCTTCCGCGGATATTGAAATTAAAATCCGCATCCGCATCCGCAGA
>JAJOZX010007224.1:0-67500 GCA_023014485.1 Bathynomus jamesi
TTACTACTATTTTGTTCAGTAATGGCGTTGTAATATGTATTATAGTATATAAAGGTATTATTCTATAGAATCTAGATTGAACGTTTTTGAAAGCAAATTTATAAATGCCTTTTTTGGGGGTGTTTTACTGCCTCTTTTGAATGTTTATTTTGCCTATTGCTTGCCTTTTTAAGGGTTTTTAGTGCCTAAACATCCTGGTTCTACTCATAACCAATTGGTAACAAAAGTTTTATCCTTCGAAATTTATAAATTACATAGATCCCATTTCTTTACCGTTTTTACAATGTGCTCACTTTCCATGGCAACTAAAAACCATTTGCGAAGGAAATATTTGTTTCCCTCTCTTTTGCGATAAGGTGGTGAGTTTGGTATTTGTGTATGGCGTATAAAACAATAGTACCAAGGGTCGGCACATCTGAAAGCAGAGGGTGGTAACCATCCAACTACTGAACAAACCAAATTTCACTAAACATGGACATGGTTACAACGTGGCTTACTTAAATCGAGTAGATCTAAGATATATACCATATGAGTGAGTATTATGACCGCAAAATAGGAGAGTGCAAGAATGTTGCAATGCAATTGCAAATGGCGTTCGATGTTGCAAAAGAGTAGGCAACAAAGGGGGGGGGTCATGCAATGAAGTGGGTTATGCAACAAATCAATGCTACAAAGAGGAAGGGAGGGATCTTCGGGGGGAGAAGGGAGGATGACCTCCCCCCAAAGGGGTAGTCTTAACCTAAGAAGGAGAGGGATGTTCGCTTGGCTCCAGCCAGACGCATTATGTTGTTTGTTTTTTCTGTTTAAGGTGCTTTCAACCCTGCTGGATTATTGACACCATTTTTTTTTTTTTTTTTTGTAGAGAAAGGTGGTGAAAGAAGTAGTAGAAGAAAGAGAGTTACTCACTAATTTTTTGTTAAGTATGAGCGTCCAGGAGATCAGCAGCGGTTATATAGAGGATCGTGAGATGCCAGATATCACTTATTTATATATGGAGGGGTTACCAGAGAGCATTTATTTAGATGAGTTGCCAAATAATGTTTTTTTAATTGTTCAGGTATACCTTATTAGGGTGAGTTGCTAGATACCACCATTTATTTTAATTTTATTTACATGAGTTGCCAAATAATGTTTTTATATGAGGAGAGTTGGCAGATACCAACATTTATTTTAATTTTTATTTACATGAGTTGCCAAATAATGTGTTTATTTATATGAAGAGAGTTGGCAGATACCACCATTTAATTTAATTACTTATTTATTAAAAGCAAGAGCGACTTTCTCCTTAAAGTCGTTCAGCAAGAGAACTAATTATTTAAACGAAGCCCATTATTAACAATAAAAGAAATACATTTAAACCGAATTAAATAAAACACCATTACATCATTCTGTTTATTTAGACGAATTATTGGAATCAGAAATACTGTATATAAAAAATAAATATAAACTCCTATACATACGATGGAATATATATAATCAAAAAATAAAATAAAAAATAGTATAACCATCAATACAGGATATATATATATATATATATATATATATACACAATTATATTAAATAATAATTAAATTGAAAATAAATACATCAAAATACATTCACTTTGTACTACCGCGCAAAACACTAAACTCGCACGTAATTCGAGTCTACAGTCACATCATTATTGCTTTGCACTACGCAGTAAACACGGCTTAACATTACACTGCTCAAGTTATAGGGATACCTATACTCTATGTAAATGACCTTCATATCGTTCAATACTATTTTGTGCACGCTTTACATTCGGTTGGCAAGTTATCTTTAAACGATTTCATTCAAAAGCACGCACAAAGATACCGTCGTTAGCCACATCATCATTATTAAATACAAGTTTATAAACATTCCTTTTCAATCGAGGATTTATTCCTGCCGAACAACCAACGTGCCCATTTATCTACCAGCCAATTTTTCTACTTTTTATTTTTGTAACCGTTGAAGAAATCGCTCTCAAAAAATTCGGAATGGATCCCATGTTATCTTTATAACAATAAATCTTTCACACCAACACAAGTTCTTTTATGGAACTCTTTTTCGATGCATAACTCGCACGCTGATTGAAGTATACAGTAGCTAATAATTCACAATGCAGGTTTACCACTTACCGGAGCAAGAAAATGATTTATAATTCCGTCGAATTAAGGGTAATATACTGTAAGCCTTTCCGTTATCTTAATCGTGCAGTATCTGACTGACGATGGGACTATGATTCGCTCCAGCATTGACGGCTCCCGGGTTGGGCGGGTACTCGCTCTGTTACTGAACGATGGAAAATCTATCTCTATCTACGTTGTCGAACCCATCTTTTGTAGAAGTTATAATTTCAATAAAGAGCAGAGATAAAATAATCCAGTTACAAATACAAAGCAAAACTCCTAAAATACTCAATACAGAAGCACGAGAGCATGCAAGCAAGCATTCAATCGAAACTTATTACTTGTACAGAAGATTTTAAATTTTAATGTTCCCACTTTAATTACCCCTATTAAATTTTCTCGATTGCAATTAGTAATTTTTTAAACTTTTTACAAATTTTGATTATAATAATAATAATTAGTAAGTAAGTTACGATCATCTACTTTTGTCATTACTCTGTGTCTAAACAACATAGTCAATAGCGAAAGCTTTACACTGCCCACAGTAGACAGGCAAAACATTCTCCATATTTTGCTCGGCAAAAGAACTAAGTATTTAAACGAATACCAACATGATAAAAGAATTACACAGGATTCTTTATATTGTACGCTGGTTCATTAACTCACTATACATTTTAAATCAGTTTAAGAATTTATTTAGACGCAAAACGAGTCCCACAAGAAATACACTAGACTTTAAATTATACATTAATATTAAAATGAAAACTTTACAGTAACCCGACTTCTATGACATAAGCAAAAACTTTTAATATATTCTTAATCACTAGGTCATCCAGGGTACCCATTTATCTACCAACCAATTGTGCGGTAGGATGAACGTTTACCGCGCGCTAGCTACCTTCGCAGGGTCTCGAACCCTGAACCGTTGGATTCATAGCGATGCTAACCACCAATCCATGGTACATCATCATCATCAAAATAGCAAGCGCGCAACAGGGTACAGGGTTTTGGGGGATCCTCAGGAAGGATGTTTAGGGGAAATTTTCAAATTGATGCGTGGCTGTCTCCTCCCCCAACGAAAAAAATTGTACGAAAATGAAAAGACATATATATATATATGAAAATTATTTCACAAAAGTAACACGTGAAAAATATTTATGATGAATAAAACCACGAAGGAAAGGAAACAGAAAGGTGCTCAAGCGCTTTCGTCTAATGACATCCTCAGGAACACTGAAGTACATAGAGAGATATAGCCTATATATAGGTTACAGAAAAAAAAAAAAATATATATATATATATATATATATATACAATAAACGGAGAAATGAAATTTAAAAAAACAAAAAATTAAATTATTAAAAATTAAAAGATTGTGGGCGGGGCATACAACTTTGTAAGGAAACACTATCGATTTTTAGCACAAGATCAAACTACCGATTTTTAGCACAAGATTAAATTAATTGTTTCCAACCAATGTTAAAAAAATACAAATTTATACTGGAAATCTGCCCGGGTTTTATCACTGTACCCATCTTGTATATAAAAATAAATTGAAAAATAAGTTATTAGAGTGGCATACAAGTTTACCAAAGATTTAGCGTTCTACCCTTCTTATCTAAATCTTTTCTGAAGGAATTCAAAACAACATAAGCAAAGGTCTTTTTCAACTCGATCCTGTTGTTTTGAATTCCTTCAGAAAAGATTTAGATAAGAAGGGTAGAACGCTAAATCTTTGGTAAACTTGTATGCCACTCTAATAACTTTTATTTTTCAATTTATTTTTATATATAGGTTACAGATATATATATATATATATATATATATATATATATATATATATATATACAATAAACGGAGAAATGAAATTAAAAAAAAAATTAAATTATTAAAAATTAAAAGATTGTGGGCGGGGCATACAACTTTGTAAGGAAACACTATCGATTTTTAGCACAAGATCAAACTACCGATTTTTAGCACAAGATTAAATTAATTGTTTCCAACCAATGTTAAAAAAATACAAATTTATACTGGAAATCTGCCCGGGTTTTATCACTCTACCCATCTTGTATATAAAAATAAATTGAAAAATAAAAGTTATTAGAGTGGCATACAAGTTTACCAAAGATTTAGCGTTCTACCCTTCTTATCTAAATCTTTTCTGAAGGAATTCAAAACAACATAAGCAAAAGTCTTTTTCAACTCGATCCTGTTGTTTTGAATTCCTTCAGAAAAGATTTAGATAAGAAGGGTAGAACGCTAAATCTTTGGTAAACTTGTATGCCACTCTAATAACTTTTATTTTTCAATTTATTTTTATATACAAGATGGGTAGAGTGATAAAACCCGGGCAGATTTCCAGTATAAATTTGTATTTTTTTAACATTGGTTGGAAAAAATTAATTTAATCTTGTGCTAAAAGTCGGTAGTTTGATCTTGTGCTAAAAATCGATAGTGTTTCCTTACAAAGTTGTATGCCCGCCCACAATCTTTTAAATTTTAATATTTTTTTTTTTAAAATTTCATTTCTCCGTTTATTGTATGTATATATATAATATATTTTTTTTTTCTGTAACCTATTTACAGGCTATATCTCTCTATGTACTTCAGTGTTCCTGAGGATGTCATTAGACGAAAGCGCTTGAGCACCTTTCTGTTTCCTTTCCTTCGTGGTTTTATTCATCTATATATATATATATATATATATATATATATATAACTGTGGTTGCCACAATACGAGCGGAGAAGAGCCATCGTTAATATCTGCAGCTTGTTCGTGGGGATCATGTGACGTAAACCATTTACAAGCATCGCCCATACTATCACCATCATCAGGCTCAGAACTGGAGTGGCTATATGCGAGATGTAGACCGCCATCTCAAGATCTGATGGTACACCATATTTGTCCTCCTGCAGGGGACGAAACCCCGAGTTCTGATTGTCCACGCATACCAATGCTGAGACGCGAGGATTCAGGCTACGGGGAAGCTCACTCTAGCTTGTCCACGGTAATATTTGATGAAAATTATATTGACGAAATTAATTAACTCTACATGCATTATCTACTCAGTAAAAATTAAATTATGATATATACCCTTCGTTGTATATTTTAACTACACTTCAAAATAAAATGGAAAAATCACACAAATCAACAGTATCTCATTAAATGTGTATATATGAATAAAAAATATAAAAGATATATATATATATATATATATATAGATAAGGAAATTAAAGATCTTAAACATTGTATGCGAAACTGAAAAACACGAGTATAACGCGTAATTATGCAAGATTTCGGAGATCTGAAAATAATAGGTGATGGTATGTTTCACCTGAACACAACATCTAAAATCGTTTGACAGGGGTCCACGTGGCATCCGAACCATTGAACAATACATCATCTGGGCGCGGATCACGAAAAATCATGGAATCATTTTTTTTCCTTGTGGGATTCAGTGTCGTGTACGCTTTAAGTGTTTCTATATAAATGTACCTTTATTAGAGGATGAAAATGCTACTTTTTCATTATTTTATGCAATATATCTTTTGGCAAGTTCCTAAAATATTTGTGATACAGAGAGAGAGAGTTTATTTTCATTGTCTTACATCGCATTCTCATTTTTTATGGTTGGAATATACATCGTGCATTCACCACTTAAGAAAATATCACAAGATAATCACACAGGAACAAACTCCTGTATTATTAACCTGCGTAATCGGGAGTCGAACCCTCGACCTCAGTGTCTTCGCCCTGGTTTATAGGGAAACGATGGTTCACATTGCCTACGTCTCATATCCTCGCTGTGTACAATTTAAATTATATGCAAGTAAAATAGGTTTTTATGTCTACGAATACAGTAGACTAAATGATTAAGTCTATCATTTTGGTGAAAACACAAACGCCTGCTAAGAATGTAAGAATGAAAAGTTATACCCACTAGTCAATAGTTTTAAGTATAAAAATTTTCTCTTTAATTAACAATTTAGCCTCTTAATTATTTCACGCACGCAAACGTTTATACAGAAAATAAGTAAATACAGTATTGAAAACTAACTAGGAGTCGAGAGAGGTTCTCTCTATGTAGCGATGTTGCAACATAGCTCTGTATTCTGTCAATGAGTTAAGCTAGGTGAGGAGTGCCGTTAAGGCAATGATGGTTTAAGTCATTTGGTATTCATTATAATTAATATAAAAGAAACTGAAAAAAATGCTATGCAAAATGATGTACAATGTAGATCTAAGTTTAACTAAAATAAACCTTTTTAATTATATATATATATATATATATATATATATATATACTGCAAACCCACAAGGGTTTGTGAGAGAGAGAGAGATTATTTTTATTGTTTCCTTTTTAAAGAAAAACTCACATATGGGTGTTTATCAAATAATCAGTGAAAGGTTCATACAAAGATATGAGAAATGTAAAGCGGTGTGTTACATCTTTCATTCCGGGTTTTGGAGTAACCGCAACACGGAAAATGCGTTTCAATGTGAGATTAATAGCGGTAAGGTGACATTTCGATATAGACAATGTACAAAATCTGTGTGTGTGTGTGTGTATGTGACATCTCTCGTACAGCGTTGGTACGTTTTTACAAAGATGTAGGTTTCAGTGAATATAAATTTTAATGATGATCACATGTGATTTTCGTTTTTCTTTGTGGAGTGTATTTCTTGTATTACTAATTAAATAATTGGTGTATCCTGGAACGAGATGAGTTTGAGTTTCTTTTTCAAATTTTCCTTTTACGATCTACCGACGAGATGAGTTTGAGTTTCTTTTTCAAATTTTCCTTTTACGATCTACCGAAATCTTAAAAACTAAAACTAACTTTTATTTTTATTCTGAGTGCAAATCATGTCTCCCGTCCTGATTCAGCTTGAGTATTTCTTGCACTTGACTGCATGTATATATATGTATACAATGTATAAACCTCAAGATCTGATATTTGAAAAAAAAAAAAAAAAAAAATAATTTATCTGTGAGAACAAATCTTTAATTTAAGGAATTCTAGTGTTTAAGATGCTGGGTGCTGATCATGTTAAACTATAGGCCTATGTGGAATGATACATTTGGTGCGATGCGCATTTTCCACACGATTACGAGAATTATAAGAAACTTACAATGTCCTACGTTTTTAAAATGTGCTTGTAACAATATGTTGAATTAGGAATTAGGTTCTCAAGCCCCGTGTTTATTCGAGAAGTAGAGCTATATATATATATATATATATATATATATATATATATATATATGTGTGTGTGTGTGTGTGTGTGTGTGTGTGTGTGAAATTGAGTCCATATTTTTGTATTTATTCTGCGTGAAATTATGTGATGTCCTTTACAACGAAAAGAAGTGTTATTACAGTTTTTTATAAAAATCTTGCGGTAATAGGTTTAAATGTATTACTTAGAACATCAGATGCGTTTTTTAGAATAGGGTATTTTTTATTTTTTAATCAACAAAGACGCTAGGCCTAAAGACGTGAACTAATGACCTAGCTTTAGTAGGCGTGAGAGAGGTCCTCATTCCTGATAGTGTGTGTGTATGTGTGCGGGGGGGCCGTCCTCAGTTCGTAATTTATCGAGAATTAATTTTATCTGAAAAGAATTTTCGTATCTTAGAATAAAAAGAGAATTAAAAAAAATAATACTTTCTTTCCCCCATAATAATAATAATAATAATAACAGAGACGATGTAGAGGAATAACACACACGGTTACAAATTGTGGCAACTGGTATATATATATATATATATATATATATATATATATATATATATATATATATATATATATATAATGTCTTTTCATTTTTTTACAATTTTTTCGTTGGGTGGCAATCAATAAGTACGATTTTAATTGCGGAGACAGCCACGGATCAATTTGAAAATTTCCCCTCACGGTCCTTCCTGAGGATCCCCCAAAAACCTGTATCCTGTTGCGCGCTTGCTATTTATTTTGATGATGATGTACCATGGATCGGTGGTTAGCATCGCTTACTATGTATCCAACGGTCCAGGGTTCGAGACCCTGCGAAGGTAGCTAGCGCGCGGTAAACGTTCATCCTACCGCACAATTGGTTGGTAGATAAATGGGTACCCTGGATGACTTATTGATTAAGAATATATTAAAAGTTTTTGCTTATGTTATAGAAGTCGGGGTTACTGTAAAGTTTTCATTTTAATATTAATGTATAAGTTAAAGAGTCTAGTGTTTCTTGTGGGACTCGTTTTGCGTCTAAATAAATTCTTAAACTGATTTAAAATGTATAGTGAGTTAATGAACCAGTGTACAATACAAAGAATCCTGTGTAATTCTTTTATTATCATGTTGATATTCGTTTAAATACTTAGTTCTTTTGCCGAGCAAAATATGGAGAACGTTTTGCCTGTCTCTTGTGGGCAGTGTAAAGCTTTCGCTATTAACTATGTTGTTTAGACACAGAGTAATGACAAAAGTAGATGATCGTAATTTACTTACTAAGTATTATTAGTATTATAATCTAAATTTGTAAAAAGTTTAAAAAATTACTAATTGGAATCGAGAAAATTTAATAGGGGTAATTAAAGTGGAAACATTAAAATTGAAAATCTTCTGTACAAGTAATAAGTTTCGATTAAATGCTTGCTTGCATGCTTTCGTGCTTCTGTATTGAGTATTTTAGGAGTTTTGCCTTGTATGGGTTCGACAACGTAGATTGATAGATTTTCCATCGTTCAGTAACAGAGCGAGTACCCGCCCAACCCGGGAGCCGTCAATGCTGGAGCGAATCATAGCCTCATCGTCAGAGTCAGATACTGCACGGTTAAGATAACGGGAAGGCTTACAGGATATTACCCTTAATTCGACGGAATTATAAATCATTTTCTTGCTCCGGTAAGTGGTAAACCTGCATTGTGAATTATTAGCTACGGTATACTTCAATCAGCGTGCGAGTTATGCATCGGGGAAAAAAAAAAAAAAAAAAAAAGTTTCGTAAAAGAATTTGTATTGGCGTGAGAGATTTATTGTTATAAAAATAACATGGGATCCATTCCGAATTTTTTTAGAGCGATTTCTTCAACGGTTACAAAAATAAAAAGTAGAAAAATTGGCTGGTAGATAAATGGGCACGTTGGTTGTTCGGCAAGAATAAATCTTCGATTGAAAAGGAATGTTTATAAACTTGTATTTAATAATGATGATGTGGCTAACGACGGTATCTTTGTGCGTGCTTTAGTGTTTAGTGTTTTAGTGTTTTAGTGCTTTAGTGTTTTGCGCAGTAGAACAAAGTGAGTGTATTTTGATGTATATTTATTTTCAATTTAATTATTAATATAATTGTGTGTATATACTGTATATATTTATCCTGTATTGATGGTTATACTTTTTTTTATCATATAACTCCCTCGTATGTATAGGAGTGTATATTATTTTCTATATATTTCTGATTCCAATAATTCGTCTAAAGCAGAATGATGTAATGGTGTTTTATTTAATTCGATTTAAATGTATTTCTTTTGTTAATAATGGGCTTCGTTTAAATAATTAGTTCTCTTGCTGAACAACTTTAAGGAGAAAGTCGCTCTTGCTTTTAATAAAGAAGTAAATTAAATGATGGTATCTGCCAACTCTCCTCATATTACTAAACATTATTTGGCAACTCATGTAAATAAAAATAAAATAAATGGTGGTATCTAGCAACTCACCCTAATAAGGTATACCTGAACAATTAAAAAACATTATTTGGCAACTCATCTAAATAAATGCTCTCTGGTAACCCCTCCATATATAAATAAGTGATATCTGGCATCTCATGATCCTCTATATAACCGCTGCTGATCTCCTGGATGCTCATAATGCGTCTGGCTGGAGCCAAGCGAACATCCCTCTCCTTCTTAGGTTAAGTTTCCCTTTGGGGGTGAGGACATCCCACCTTCTCCCCCAAAGACCTCCTCCTCCTTTCTCTTCCTCTCTTAGGTTAAGGCTACCCCTTTTGGGGGAGGTCATCCTCCCTTCTCCCCCCGAAGATCCATCCCTTCCCCTTTGCAGCATTCATTTGTTGCATAACCCCTTAATTGCATACCCCCCTTTGTTGCCTACTCATTTGCACATCTTGCAAGATTGATCAACATTTGCAATTGTATTGCAACATTCTTGCACTCTCCCATTTTGCGGTCATACTACTAAGTCTCGACAAATATTCGTTTTCTTCTAACCGAGGTAAAAAGTAAAAACGTAACAGGAAAATAACTGATAAAAGCATCACCCTGAAGAAGAATAGTTGTAGTTGATTGGTTGATTGTTCCGTTTTGCGTCCTTCGTCCAACTGAGGGCGATGAGACGGGCAGTAACACCACCAACCCGGGAACTGGGTCAGTCCAAATATATTACGTGCAGCTTGGGACAGTTCTTAGTTGGGTTAGTAGCGTTATACATCTAAATTTACACTAATCACCTAACTTAGGTATGCTGTCAAGTATCCTAAGTACTATCTATATAAAAGTATTAACTGTCCACGACTCAACCTCATCATAGTACCTTCTGCTTCTGAATTTTCTAACAATTGTTTTTATTATTTGAAATCCATAGTTTCTTCCGTAATTTTGGACGTTTTTCAGATATTTTATTTTATTTTATTTTTTTATAGGTTGTTCAGCCTCCTTCGTCAGGTCATATGACGGAGGGGCCCTACAGCTTTGTGGGGGTCTAAACCAAGTGTCGCTACATAATCTTGACTCGGAAGACGGTCGCCGATCCAACTACTCTCCAGATCCACTGGCACTTAACTTTGCTGACCGACGGGAAGCGGTGTTACGACAGTGGCCACGACGTACTCCTTATCTTAAAAGAAGAAGAGAGTTATAAATAGTGTAATACACAATTACTAACCTAACCACTTAACCTAGCGTTGGCCAAACAAGTTATAAGTACGCCTAACCCGGGTAAAATATTGAGTCTCCATTGGCCGTTGTACTAATGTAACTTACCAACTTCGGTGATCCGCCCATTTCATCCGACCAATCAAGGTGAGTAGTACGTCCGAGTTGGGTTACACTACGTTAGGCGGTCGTTTTAGGTTGGTTACTTATTTACCACGTGACCAACTTTCGGCAAATCAGGGGTCCAAAAAATAGGTGGCCAATGAACTTTCCAGACATTAGCATAATATAATTTTTAAAGCATTAATGTTTACTTTTATTGAAAAATGCTCTATTAAAATGTTCATAATTTCAAAAGATTTTATATCAATTTTTGGTTTATATTAATCTTAATCAATGAAGAAAGAAAGATTCACCTATTCGGAAGGCGTATAGAAACTACTCTTTCATTTCGACAAAATTATTTAAAATGTCACTATTTGATACTTTTTGTGTTCATTTATCTCGTAGATGCAAAGTATGCGTATACCCAAAGGCAAAATCCTTCTTAACAACGAAATTGATACACAATGTTATTTTCACCATGGGTATACTTTTCCCGAGATGGAAACAGTGGAGATAATTTTTTTAGTTTGTAATAACCTCTTATTGAAAAATAATAAATTGGGTTAAATTTAGAATATTAATGGAAACTTTCCTATCACTACTTGGCAGTTATATTTGGGATTACCCTCTACATTCCAATTTATGAGCTAATTTTCCATAAAAATTGAATTATTGAAAAAAAAATTTTTTTCACCTAATTCTCTTTTCACGTGAACAAAATCTTTCGAACTCAAAATATTGTAATATTGTATGAAACCAAGTTTTTTCTGTCATGTAATTCATATTAGAATTTAGTAGAAGAGATTTAAATTTAAAATAGAAGTATGTGTAGGCTATAATTAAAATAATTAGTACCGCATCAAAAACAATTTACTTAAATGAATCCTGAAAGAAAATTTAGTCAGTGAAGGAGGTAAAATTAAAAAGCGTCTTTTTAAAAGGTTTCGAAAATCTGTTTTAGGTGAAAAACTAAAATTTAGTAATCTTGGGTCGTCTGCCCATCTCGGCTGATGAACTGTTTCAGAATGTTGCGCTTCCCTTCCAGTTCAGTATACTGTAAGGGTTCCACTTATTTTTCCTTCTTCTGAGTATGTACAGGGTTAAGGTGACCAGAGTCCCGATTTTCGGCTGGACAGTCCCGCTGACGTATGGTGTCCCGAAAATGTCGCCTTATTAAAATTACTACCAATAAGCTATTTCACGAATGGTTATTGACATACTTCGAATTTTTTTTAGGAGTTGCTGAAAAAATATATAATTTCGTTGTATTATGGTTTTTCAGCAAATTTGCTAATGAATGTTTTTATTGGTGTTTTCAAGCATTACGTAATACAAGACTAAAGTTGTCAGTTTGCAATGGTGGAAAAGTGGTAATGTGACTGACTGTTTCGTTATTGTCTCTTATTTGATTTTTATTGGTAGTATTGTATATATATTTGGTACAACAGAGAATGGAGCATATATGTATGTCATATAGGGGCTTGTTTTTTGCCGAAATTAACATTGAAATATCTGCTTACGATGCCACCAAAACATGTTTTTTTAGTATTGAAATTTCAAAATTCTCAACTGCGGCAAGGGAACACCCCCTTCCCCCACTGGACCCCCAGTGGTGGGTTCAGGATATGTCCCACTTTTAACTTAAAAAAAATCTGATCACTTTATACAGGGTGGGCACAAAATCCTTTGCATGAAAAACAAGGGCAACGCATATGTTGTTACTTCACTGCAAAGGGACTTTGTGGCTACTCTGTTCAGCTGAAAGATATGTAAAATATCGAAACTTTTACTGCGAATATTAATGAACTGTTCTCTCATATAGTGGTTTACTTTCAATAACAACTTATTCACCCCTTTAACGACGGGTATACGTTTCTTTAAGCCAAAAAGTATAGGTTTTATTGTTATTCAGAACTATCAGTAACTAGTCACTGAAATTACACATTTTGGGTTCATTTTCCGACAACGAAACGATACATATAAAAACAATTAGAAACATTTGTAGAAACGTTGCATTGTGGTACAATTTATTATTATTATTATTATTATTTTTTCCGGTCAGACTAAGTCCCGCAAGTCGTGAAAGGGTTAAATTAAACTATACATGATTCATGGACTCAAACGAGTTTTCGAGTTTTCATAGTGTTTGAGCCCCTCGATTTTCTAAAACTTAAAACTCAAAAAGTTGCGAAATTTAGATAAAACCCAGGAGCTTTGTCAAAGATTCGGTTTTGGTAACGCATTATTTACTGGTTCTATCTTCCAGTTCCAGATTCGTGGAATTGTTCCAGTCGAGGAGGCGATTGTACTTCGAGAAAATCCTGTCCGAAGGTGCTGCAAGACACGAAAGGAAATTGCAAAAACAATTTTGTGTGTTGTATCTTTGTTTGATCGAGGTCGTCTCTGTTAGAAAATCTGGAAGAGGAAGAGCCATTGTTATTCAAAGCGATACGATGACTGGCTGATTAATGCAGCATTGCTTGTACCCTATATATTTAGTTCAAGAAAAAAAAATACATTATATATATATCAGTTGAATTTTCGATTTCAGTTTTTGTTTGTTTTTTAACTTTCAGGTTATGATTTATATGAACATTTACTTAGTTGCAATAAACTCAAATATTTAATATTCATATCTTTTGAATTATATATTCCTTATGAAGCCGATTTGATTTCGTATGATACTGTAAGACGCAGTTGTTATTCTTCGTTAGTAAAGTGGTTAATAAAATATCAAAACATTCAACTTTTTTTATTCTCAACTGACTGTAGTTCACACTTGAAGAATCATGTAGGAGCAAACCTCGGAACATAAAAAAAAATTACAATTTAATCCAAACTAAAATTGAAAATTAATGCGAGTTAAAGCTACATCTTTTCCAAGCTAAAAAATTATAGTCTGATATAACCGAAAGTTCAGAATTGTTATGCGAAACAAACATTTTTTAAGTTTATTACACAGGGGTCATTTTGACCCACCCTACCAGTTGTGATACAAATATTTTATCCTATCTGTTGAGGTTAAATACTGTTTTTAAAAACGCTTAAGAAAACAAAAAATTTCAAACAAGCGTCGAACGCATCGCGCTCTCGGCGCGCGACAATAAATACATAGGTTATTCAGGCTAATTTAACTGATATGGTGTAACAATAGGAAGTCGAATAATGCATAGCTTTATGAAAGTTAAAACAATACAACAAAAGCAATTAACACAATATTAAGTTAGGTAGGTTTGTCGTATAGTCCTGTACTCCATGCAAATAACATACTGAAACCACATGTTAAAATTATATCTCACAATTAAAATATTCTCAGTGTTTTCTGGCAACATTTCTTTGAAACCTCAGTTTATATTTTAAGGCCGAAAACAATCGTTCAACGGCTAACTTGCGTCATGGTTGCTGTGTGCTACAAGCAGCTCCGATGACTACGATCGTAAAGTCGAGGAAACCTGATTTTCATTGTTTTCCACCATTCAATGAAATTGCTCTGGCGTAATTCTAACAATAGTTTCAAAAAATTCTGAGCTGAGGTGAAATACTTCCGTCGGCAGCATATTCAGCTTTATGTACATTATTGTTCATTGTTATTGTTCATCTCTCATATCTAATCACTTTAACACTTTAACATATTGCTTCCCGAAGCATTCGGGAAGCAATATGTTAAAGTGATCCCTCCTGGGAAGCAATATGTTAAAAAGAGAAAGGTTGGTTGGTTGGTTAGAAAGAGGTTGGTAATCTAGGAGATAACCTACCGACCATAAACAAAGCTGTAAATGCCCTAGCCGGGCATTCTTTACAGTATATATTTAATGTAGGTTAACTGAATGCCCGGTTAGGTCAACTGTACGCCCTTGATGATTGGTTGGGTTAAGTCGTGATATTTTCGTTAGTTTTAACGAAAATATCACAACTTAACCTAACCAATCGTCAAGGGCGTACAGTTGACCTAACCGGGCATTCAGTTGACCCAACCGGGCATTCAGTTAGCCTACATTAAATATATAAAGAAAATGAAAGGATGCAAAAAGTAGCTACTCAACTCGTACTTATGGCAAATGATGTGGCGTGACCGATTGTTCCGAAATCCATTTTTTACTTTGTGACCATATAGCGCAACAATTCTAATAAATTTACTTTCAATCTAATATTTTAACATGTTATGATTTACTTTTTATGCCTTTACTTTATTAAAGTGAACATTTTTTATCGTACGCCTTATCCTAAATATTGGGAAGCAATATGTTAAAGCGATTAACACTGGGAAGCAATATGTTAAAGAGAGGTTCCTGGAAGCAATATATTAAAGTGATCCGATTTCTTTGTAAAGTAATGGTATCATAGCTTTAGTAATGACTTTGTATTTGTTTTATAGCTATAATAATAACCTCCTCATTGAAGTTCCGTGTGTTGGTCCCTCTTCATACGAAGGTCAAGCTGGTTACAAGGAGTTACAAGGAAAAGAAGTACCTCAAAAGGCCTTGCGGCCCATACCGAGGAGGTACCAATGGCAACGGGTGCCAGGGAAAATTTTGTAAAAGTTTATTTTTCTTTCAACTATCCTAGCAGTAGTAGAAAACTGGATAGAAAAGTAGAAGGCTCTCTCCCCACCCTCCGCTCCCTCCCTGCCAGAGGCAGGTACGGAAAAAGGTTGAAGAAAATACCTTGACCCTGGAAAAGTAGCCAAGGAAATTTTACAGGAAAGTGGAGAATATATAAATAGCTCTATATTTAGCTTGCTCACAGAGACACCGTGCAAGCGATCTCCTGCAGAGTTTTCTTATGTTTTAGTCTTAAACTATGAGAGTATTCAGTACTTTGTCTAGCCTATTTTTAAACACATTTACACTTTGACTGGAAACAACCTCTGAGGGAAGTTGGTTCCAGATATTAACTATTTTATAGGAAAAGAAATTTCCGCAGACTGAGGTCCTAAATGTCTTTACACACTCAAATAGTGTGCAAGATTTCGTCTACCCTTTTCTTGAACTTATCCACAGAGGAACTGTTCACAACTTCCGAAGGTAACCTGTTCCATGTGTCACAGATCTTATACGTAAAGTAATTCCCACACACACTAGTCCTAAACCGTTTCAAATCCAACTTCCAACCATTGTTGCGAGTTGGGTTATCATTTAAACTAAACATACTTCTAAAATCGACATCGTTGAACCCGCGTAAGAGCTTGAAAACCTCGATCAGTTGACCGCGCAGCCTCCGAGTTTCAAGCGAAAACAAGTTCAGGGCGCGTAACCGTCGATTGTAGCCCATATGCCTAACGGAAGGGATTAACTTTGTGGCCCTCGCCTGCACTCGCTCCAGCCTCTCAATATCTTTCCTGAGGGTGGGCGACCAGAACTGCACAGCATACTCCAGGTGCGGCCGAACAAGGGAATTGTACAGTGAGAGCACAATCTCCTTGTTCCGAAACTGAAATTGCCTCCTGATATAACCCAATAGTTTCTGGGCTTTCTTTTCCACCTCTACACACTGTTTCGTAAACTTAAGATCGCTGCTAATTAGCACACCCAAGTCCTTTTCTAAATCAGTCACCTCGATATTACTACCCAACATCGAGTAGTCCGACTTGGGATTGGCGTAGCCAGTGTGCATCACTTTGCATTTACCCAAGTTAAACGGCATTTGCCATTTTTCGGACCACTCTCCTATCCTACCTAGGTCCGCACGCAGTTCCTCGATCGCTTCGGGCGTCCCAACATTGGCCCCAAGCTTGGTGTCATCAGCGAATTTGGCGATCCGACTGACGATGCCACCGTCGATATCATTTATGTAAATGATAAACAACAGCGGCCCCAAAACGGAACCCTGAGGAACCCCACTAGTGACCGAGGCCCAACCCGAACTAGCCCCTTTAATTACCACCCTCTGCGCCTATTCCTCAGCCAGTTTTCAATCCACCTACCTATTTCCCCACCGATACCCAGCGCGCGCACTTTCGCCATTAGCCGGCGGTGAGGTACCTTATCAAAGGCTTTCTGAAAGTCGAGATAAAGTATATCAATCGCCCTACTCTTATCGTATTCACTCAACATGACGTGGAAAAACTCGAGCAAGTTGGTGAGACACGACCTATGCCGTCTAAACCCATGTTGGGAGTCCCCAAGCAGCTTGTAGGAATCCAAATGGTCAACGATCCTATCAGCTATTATCCCTTCTAATAATTTACCTACAACTGAAGTGAGACTAATGGGACGATAGTTCCCTGGACTTTCGTGATCCCCTTTCTTAAAGATAGGGGTCACGTTGGCTTCCCTCCAGTCACCAGGCACCTGGCCCATCTCCAACGATTTGTTGAAGACTGTAGCCAGGTGGGGAGCCACCTGGTCGCGCACTTCTCGCAACACTCTGGGGAGAAACTGGTCTGGCCCAGGAGCCTTAAACGCGCTCAGTTTGTCTATTCTATCGGCAACGACTGTCGCGGTACATCTAACACTATCCAGGCCAGCACCTTCGTGCCTCACGCCTGGCTCGGGGATGACGCGGGTATCCTCCCTGGTGAACACTCCCGCAAAGTACTCATTAAGCACATTAGCTTAATATACTGTATACTCTAATTAATAATTCTTAGTCAATGATTTATATTACTATTAATAACTTTTATTTTTAATTAAGGGCCCAGTAAAGCCTAAAGTTTAAGAGCAAATTAAATTAAATAAATAGTCCACTTTCACAATTATTTATGTTAAAACAAAACAAAAGTTGTAAAGATTGTATTTATTTTATCAATAAAGATTATTCGGTGCTGGTTAAGTGTGCGGTCTACCTAGCTTTTAGTTAGCCTTATAAGGCTAACTAACGAAAATATCACGACTTAACCTAACCAATCGTTAGGTCAACTGTACGCCCTTGACGAATGGTTAGGTTAAGTCGTGATAGTTTCATTAGTTAACCTTATAAGGCTAACTAAAAACTAGGTAGACCGCACACTTAACCAGCACCGATTATTCAATAAAGGTTATAAAGTAAAATACTTGAGGAAAAATTAGGTGAACTAGATACGTGTCCATCTGAAAAGCATCCACTTATCAGATTTAAATACTCGAATTAGTTTTCCTATAAGTGACTTTGATAGTGTAAATTACAGGAAGGTATTTCATAGGTATACACAATCAATTACGAGAAGTGGATATAAATAAGTTAAAAATTATTAAGAGTAATGGTGTGAAGCAACTCTTTTCACATCACCTGAAGATCAGGGCCCCCAGCCTTCGTTAGTTAGCCTTATAAGGCTAACTAACGAAAATATCACGACTTAACCTAACCAGTCGTTACGTCAACTGTACGCCCTTGACGAATGGTTAAGGTTAAGTCGTGATATTTTCGTTAGTTAGCCTTATAAGGTTAACTAACAATGGCTGGGGGCCCTGATCTTCAGGTAATCCCTCTTTTCATATAAACTTAAACTCTTAAATTTTCATACAATAGACATTCCATTGTTAGACAATTCATTAGAAATTTTGGATCATCTGAAGATCAGCGTCCCCAGCCTTCTTTAGTTAGCTTTTTAAGGCTAACTAACGAAAATATCACGACCTAACCAACCATTCGTCAAGGGCGTACAGTTGACCTAACGATTGGTTGGTTAAGTCGTGATATTTTCGTTAGTTAGCCTTATAAGGCTAACGACCCCTATAAGGCTAACGACCCCTATACGCAGATGTTTTTCCTTAATAAATTTCCTGTCGATTGATGCCTATTACGACTTTCTACGTCATTTCCTTCCAATTATAGAACTTGTCGGATCACCTGAAGATCAGGGCCGCCAAATTAAAGGAAGCTAAAAATAATATCAGAAAAATTTTGTTGTGATCAAAAAACAATTTATGAGAAAAAGGTGGATCGGGCTTGCGGGATAATCTTCAGGTGATCCATATATATATATATATATATATATATATATATATATATGTGCCCGGTTAGGTCAAGTCGTGATATTTTCGTTAGTTTTAACGAAAATATCCTCTAACCAATCGTCAAGGGCATACAGTTGACCTAACCGGGCATTCAATTAACCTAACCGGCATTATATCCTATAGAACGAAGTTTGTTTTATTTGTCAAAACTGGGGGGCGTATCTCCAGGTGGAGCAGACTAGGGTGAGTATCTTCAGGTGGATCGGGCTGGGTGGAGGTGGAAGATCTTCAGGGGGACACACTGTGTGTGTGGGGGGGGGGGAGATCTTCAGGTGATCCCAGATCAGTTTTACACAATGATGACAGAGGGAACTAGCATAACGACTACGACTCCTATCGGTGTAACCTTAACCTAAAAATTTAAAATAAATTTTGCCAGCCTCATCTGGGGGCCCTGATCTTCAAGTGATCCAACTTATCAAACCTAAGCCTACGTTAAGTTAGACATCCTCCGAAGCTACTTTTTCACAAGTTAGGCCTGGTATTTAATTAAAGATTTTGGAGCAAATGTAGTTTACGTCCTCCTGTGGTGCCTAATGTAATTTACGTTCTCCTACATTATTCTAGTGTAGTTTACGTTCCCCAACTTTGTTATACCTAATCAAATAAAACATTAAAACTAACGAAAATATTACGACTTAACCTAACCAATCGTCAAAATAAAATAAAAAAATATTATATATATATGTATATATATATACACTGACGATTGGTTAGGTTAATTTAGGTTTATTTGATGGATTCATTTAAAAAATATCTCCTAAAGATCCTAGTGTAGTTTACGTTCCCTAACTTTGACCTAGTGTAGTTTGTGTCCCCTTTTGCGTCACGAGACGTAAAACTACACTTGCTCCAAAATTTTCTTCACAAATATGCAAAATGTTTTATGTAATATAATATTAACAAAAATTATTGAATTTAACGAGTTAGAACTGTGTGACTAGGCTACCAAGTTCAGCCTGTTGGCCCTAGGCTCAGACCAGATTGAAAAATCCGCAAAATTCTTGCGTAACGCTCCCATTTTTGGAAAATTTTCCGCCTTCCAAGTTGCGAAACGCGCTCATAAAAGTTAGTTATTGAATTTAATGGGTTATTCTGTGCGACTAGGTTCATAGTTGAAATCAGGGACTTAATTAACCCTTTAAGCAATGTTCCCTCTAAGGTGTGCGCGTGTGCGCGCGCACACGCGTTGTGAAACCCGCGCACACAGCAAAATAAAATGCGCACAGGCTCAAGCGTATCATGAGTCACGACAGTAAATGAAGTAATTTAAAAAATATACCGTCACACAAGGTCTGACCATTTGCATCAACATACTCTATAGTCGCTCTTTTAAGTATGATATTAACCCCTTCCGCCCGACTTCGCCGACGTCCGCGCAATTACGCAATACAGATTTTTTTTACTCTATGTATTTGCATTTTTTTTCTTTTATACATTAACGCACTGAATATAAACCTTCTTTTTCTTATTTTTGCATAAAAACGAATAGTAATTATCTCATAATTCATAAAAAATAAAATTATTTTTTATTTTATTCCTATTTTGTGAATGGATAAAATCATGTATTAATCTTGATAGTCTATTTTAAATTTCTAAATGCTAAAAATTGTTTTGAGAAATGATAACTAAAATAGTCATTTTCAAATTAATGTTATTTTTATTTTATTTCTTTGTTTTGTTGAATTTTATTTTACTATTTTTTATTTTATTCATATTTTTAGAATGGATAAAATGTTTTCTTTTTTAAGAATATATAATATTGTAAATAGTTTTTTAATATTCATTTAATAGCACCGTAATGATCAAGCTATCACCTTATGGAAATAATATTTATTAAGTATTTAATATTTATATATATTTCATTTTGAAGATAATAGCGCTCAGAAAAGTTTGCACAATTTTTCACCATGAATCTAAATGTATGCACAACGAAAATTTCTTGCGCACACGGACTAAAAAAAATTAGAGGGAACATTGCCTTTAAGCCCTGAATTTTTTGTAGGGTTAAGTTACGAATGCTTGTATTTGAAACGTTAGCAATTTGTACCTTCAGTCCTTAAAGGATTAAGGAATTTTTACTAGTGGGCAGAGACGTAACTAGGGTTGATCGCGCCCAGGGCAAATCAATAAATGGCGCCCTTAAAACCAGTGTTCTTTAAAATTCTGGCTGAATTCTTATAATGGTACTCAAACTGGTTACTCTTAATAATATTGCTAACAAAATATACTTTTAAGAAGTTTATTTTATGACAAATGAAAATGAAAAATAGTTATATACATATAAAACTACAAAAATATGTAAAAATAAATTGAAATGAAATGAAAATACAATTCATAAAAATTATTTTTACAGTTTATACTTTAATGTTTTTCTATCCATATACATAACCGCGTATATTTACTATTAAGGTTGATATTAAATTTCTATTAATACAATTTAATTTTATAGAATCAAAGTATGGTTAATTATTTGCCGAATTACGACAGAAACAATTAATATATGTACAAGGAGAGGCATAACTTTTCATGAGAATACACTTTGATGTTTTCTTGAATTTTACTGAATTACCGATAGCAAAATTAGCAATTAGAATATTAGATACTGACAAAAATCATTCCAATTATATGGTACTTTAAAAGAAATGCCTTGTTTGCACCTATTATTTTTGGCTCTTTTAATGAATATTTAGAACTTCACACTAAACATGTATTTTTCTTACTTTTGCTGATGCAAACTTATCAATAATGTCATCAAAATTTGTTATTTCAGTTTCCTCACGTTCAATGCTGAGCAAGGCTAAAGCAGAAAGTCTTTCTTGGCCCATTGAAGCTCTCAAATATGATAAGATCAATGTTAACTTGCTGAAAGATCGCTCACAGCTGGCAATTGAAATTGCAATAGTGAACATTATCTGAATAGCTACTCTCAAATTTGGAAAAACATTTTCATCTCCATACTGAACAATAAACTTGAGGAGTTCCTCAGCTTTAGAAATCTGAACATTTGGGCGACTTTTCAGAAGCATCTTACAATCCAGGATTTCTTCATAAAGCTCAAAGCCGTCAATATCATTACTATAAAACTGTCCAAGTTTGAGACAACTTTTCTTTAAGATATTTACGTCATGACTACTGTTGCTTTCATTTGAGTCAAACAATAATCCTCTAGCATCTAAAAGAAATCCAAATTTTGAATCCAAGTCATGGAGACGGACAAATCTTTCTTCCATTCATTATGGAGACGATCAATAGTTTCTTTCATTATTCTCATCATTTCTTCTTTCGCAGTTAACCCTACATCCTTGGCTTTTTCACCAGGCATTTGTTTCTTCTTTCTGGGGCGTCTTTCTACTTGAATATCCCATTCATCACACAGTTTCAGCCCTGCTTCAAGTGATTCACTGGCCAATGATACTCGACTGCTTAAAAAATAATCTTGAAGGGCTTTTAAATCATAAGCAGCATCATGAAAGTTCATGGTATGATCTTGGAGTCGTTTTTGAACACGATCAATCCGAACAAGAATTTTGTTCCAAAATCCAAGCAAAGCCAGGAAATGAAAAGTCAAAATTTGATTCGGCACCTGCCTTGCATCACCTCTTGTATCAGCAGTTTCATTTTGATCATCAACCATGCTTTGCAAGAGTTCCACTATAATATCAAAGTATTCATGAACAGGCTTCACAGCCTCTGTTCTGGAACTCCATCGAGTTTCAGATTCAGATTTGACAACTATTGGTATGGCATCTTTCAGCTTTTGCCAACGGAGAGTTGAACGTGAAAAGAATGAATAAAGCGACTGAATTGCACCAAAAAAAGTCACCATCACTGCATCATGGTTAGCAGCACGCACTCCAACCAAATTGAGAGAATGATTATCGCAGTTTACAAAAATAGCTTTGCTATTTTTTTCAATAATCCTCTGTTGAACACCACTTTTATAACCAGCCATAACTGCAGCATTGTCATAGCATTGAGACCAACAGTCTTCTAACGGCATTTTGTCTTTTTCCAGTTGTTCCAAAATCACTTCCACAATGTTTTCAGCATCCTTTCGTTTTAATTGGATAAATCCAAGAAAAGACTCTTTTATAAAAATTGTTTTCTCCTGAAAATCAATATCAACATAACGAACTGTTTCTGCCATTTGCTCTCGATGTGCTTGATCTAGAGTAGAATCAAACATGAGGCCAAAATATTTGGCCTTATGAATGCTTTGTAACAATTTCTGGCGAACAGTAAAAGCCACCAGCTGAATAAATTCATTCTGCACCAACAGAGATAAATATGATGTTCTTCCAGGGTGCTTTTCCACAATACTGAGATGTTCTTTCATGACAGGATCAAACCTTGCCAACAATTTTAATAACCCAAGAAAATTTCCAATATTGCTTTCCTCTTCCTGTCTAAGGGATTCCTTGTGACCACGCAATGCAAGGTTATGAGTTGCTAAAAATTTTATGCAATGGAGAATTCTGTGGAGAACATCTCGCCATTTTTGTTTTTCTGTTGCAAATTGAGCTTGAAGCTCTACGTCAATGATTCCTCTGTTTTCTAAAAGATTTCTTTCCATTTCCTTCCATTGGGTGAAGCAGTATCGATGATTTTTTGCATTTTCATGGGTGCTAAGCCTTTCTGGTGCTTTCCACTGATTGAACCCATTTTCTTGCTCCAATGAAGACTGATTGTCAATTTGAGAAAATAGCAAACAACAAAAGCAAAAAGCTGCTTTCTTCTCTGGAGAATAAACAAGCCATGAGCGCCAAACTTCTTCTCCACATCCATTTCCCAACTTTCTTTTAAACCATCTTTCATTCATTGATCGGTTTTGTGTGGGAACAAATGGCCCTTCACTATTTTGAAAATACTTCGAACCCAATGTGACCATTTCTGTCCTCAGGGCATCTGATAAAATTACTTTTTTTGATTTTATCAAACTCCAAGAAGCCTACATCGTGATGCTGAATCGCATCTGGTATAGGCTGTGCTGTTTTTTCCTGCTTTTCGCTACTCAAAGTTTTAGTATCTTCTGGCTTCTTGAAAGACACTTCTGGTTCTTGAAAGACACTTAATTCCCCTTCTGATACACTGGCGGGTTGGTCAACACTCATATCTGATGCAGTTAATGTTGATGAAGGACCAGCTTGTTGCTGTTCAAGAAATGACATCATAAAGCCACTTGACTTTTTAGCTTCTGCTTGCATTTTTCTTTTCTTCCTGCCTTCTGCTCCACTCAGCTTCTTTTTCGGACTTTTCGGTAGCGGCAATGTTCGCTTCATGGTAAAATTTTCTAGAGAAAGAAACAAAAAAAATAGAATAAATGAATAATTCATAATAAAATTCTAATAAAAATAAAATGAATTAATAAAATTAAATGAAGTTAAAAATCTGAAATTCATGGAAATTCGATGGCTAGAGATATGGTACCGGTACATTTCCAAAAGAGCATGTTTTTACTCTTAAATTTTTTTTTTTAAATCATAAAAATGGCGCACCCCCCAAATTTGGCGCCCAGGGCACGCGCCCCACCTGCCCCACCCTAGATACGCCACTGCTAGTGGGCCACTTTAAAAAAAAAAGGGCACATATATCTAAAAAGGGCAGACACCAAGTACTAATACTAATATACTAATAAAATACTAATCACTACCTTATCTTCGGTATCCACAGGTATTCACTATCTGTATAAGCAGTAACAGTAAAGTGAAAACCAACACTAAACATCGAAAAAAGCGAAAAAACGTTACCTCCAGTTCCTCTAAACGCACATAAACAATCCCTCTAACCGCCACAGTCAGTCACTCAGCTAATCGCTCCCATTTTCTTCTCAAATGCATGGGAGACCTTGCTAGAATCAATATTTTTACTCCAAAGCTTAAAATTGACTAGTGGGCCAAATACAAGGGCAAGTGGGCGATTTGGCCCACTAGTATATATGTTAAAAAAAGTCCCTGGTTGAAATGATTAACCTTGAATAGGCCTTGTACAAGCGCGGACTGGCTCAAAAATTTCCACCGGCCAGGTGTCACTGAGAGGGCCCCCAAAAAGCTCCAGTAAATTAATTCTGCCCTCAAAAAAGTGTTTATGGATGTTTTAAAAATCTAGTAATTTTGTCATGACCTGTAAATCCCCGCGAGTTTTGAATATAATTTTGAACTCAACCAAAATCATATCTAATTAATACGCAGTCAGGGAATGACGAGGTGTACTTCTGAATACACGAAAGGCCTTGGAATAAATTTTTTTCCCCTTGTGGGTTTGCATTATATATATATATATATATATATATATATATATATATATATAATATATATATATATATATATATATATATATATATATATATATATATATATATATATATCTGTTCATTACATTATGAAGTTACTCATGAAAATCATAGAAAACGTTGAAGTAGAAAGAGACTTTTTTCAATCCCAAACTAAACTGTCACTTACTTAAACTATTATAGAGGGGCCCAGTATCAACAGTAGGCCACAGGCCTTTCTTCTTTTAGTTACGCCTCTGATAATAATAATATATATATTTATATAGCGCACAATATCAATGAATAACGTTTTCAAAGGCGTTTAGAAGAAAAGTATATGAGGAAATTATTGGGGGTATGGATTGTAGGTTTGTGTATGCAGGTTCTTGGGATCTAGGCTGAACTGGCTGGGCCCTTCTTCTTCTTCCGCAGCTTATTATCCCATCTTTACATAGGGTCGCTGTTTTTGGTTCGTCTTCTCCACTCTCCTCTGTCGTATACCGCGTCCTCCTCCAAGTCCTTCTCCCTGATGTCCGCCACCACACAGTCCCTCCATCTCGTCTTCGGTCTTCCTCTTCTTCTCCGTCCCAGCAACTCCATCTCCAGCACTCTGCGCCCCACATACCCTCCTCTCTTCTCCTGACGTGTCCATACCACCCCAGCCTGGCCTCCTGCACCTTCTTAGATGCTTCCGCCACCTTCACTGTTCCCCTTATATGCTCATTTCTGACCCTATCCCTCCTCGTCACTCCACACATCCATCTCAACATCTTCATTTCAGCCACATCGATTTTTCTTTCATTGCTCTTCTTCATTGGCACAGTCTCCATTCCATACAACATTGCCGGCCTCACCACTGTTTTGAATACCTTTCCCTTCAGTTTCACTGGGACCCTCTTATCACAGAGCACCCCTGATACGTCCCTCCAGTTCTTCCACCCCGACTGTATTCTACAGTTTATCTCTCTCTCTGCTCCCCCCTCTGCATCCACTGTTGACCCCAAGTATTTAAAATACTCCACCGTCTTAACACGCTCTCCACTCAATGTCACTTCCCCTCCTCGGTCCTGCTGCACATCACATCTCATGTATTCGGTCTTCTTTCGGCTAATTCTCACCCCCTACTTTCCAACGCCTCTCTCCAATTTTCCAACTGCTGCTCCACCTCCTCTTTCGTCTCCCCACTCAACACAACATCGTCTGCATACATCATGCACCACGGCGCCTCCCCTCTAATCCTGTCCGTCAACACATCGAATACCACATTGAAAAGGAAGGGGCTCAAAGCTGATCCTTGGTGCAGACCAACTTCCACCCCAAAGCTCTTTGACACACCCACACTACTCCTCACCTTAGTTGTTACTCCCTGTACATCCCCTTGATCAGTTTAACATACTTCTCCGGTACCATCTTTTCCCTTAAGCATCTCCAAACTTCCTGCCGTGGTATCCTATCATATGCCTTCTCCAAGTCAATAAAAACCATGTGCAACGCCTTCTGTCCCTCTCTGTGCCTCTCTGCCAACTGTTTCAATGCAAAAACTGCATCTGTCGTTCTCCTTCCCGGCATAAATCCAAACTGTTCCACTGACACTTCCGCTTCGTCTCTCAACCTACTCTCCACTATTCGCTCCCATATATTCATTATATGTGATATTAGCTTGATCCCTCTATAATTCGTGCAATCTTGTACATCTCCCTTCGCTTTGAATATAGGCCTATGATGCTGGTCCGCCACTCATCCGGAATCACCTCCTGGTCAAACAACTTCTGCATTAGATCCCACACCAGATCCACCCCCTCATCTCCCAGTGCCTTCCATGCCTCAGCTGGTATCTCGTCTGGGCCAGTCGCTTTGTTATTTTTCATCCTATTCAGAGCACAACTCACTTCCATCCTCCCCACTTGTTCTCTCATAGCTACATTTGGTAATCCATCCTCATAGAAAGATCTTGGGTTTTCTGGGCCCTGCTGGTCTTTATTCAGCTTCTAAGATATTTATGTGTTTAAAGCTTAAAAATATAAAAAATTAACAATTACTTAAATAAAAAATTACTCACGTTATAAAGACCAAGATAAAAAAATCGGCGCGCCAGCACAAATGCAACACCGCTTAAAAAATATTTACTTTATTTACTTAATTTTATTTTTCGCGCCAAAAATAGTGTCCTAGAGTGCTGATTGGTTATACTAGAAATCTCAGAAATGCTTTTGGCAACATAGCGAATTTTAACATATTTATTTAATTAATTTTCAACAAATAAAATAAATATATTATAATAAATTTATTTAAATAAAAATTTATTTAAACGGACATAATTTATCAACGAATAAACTAAAGTTAATAATCCTAAACAATTTAAATATAAATTATTTTACTAGTATTAAAAAAAGTGGAAAAATTTTTAATGCTGTTTTGTCGCCAACGTACGTTGCCGTGTTGGCACTTTTTTTTACCCCTGTCGAACAAATTTAGGGCCCCCAACGGAAAGGGCCCGCCGGCCACGGGCCGGTGGGCCGCCGGGGCCAGTCCGCACCTGGCCTTGTATCATAAGATACATTCAGTATCATAAGATATGACCTTTAACTAATATGTACTTGAAAACCAAAGTCACTCGTTAATTGGGGAACTAATTATAAGGTTTTAAAAACATGCAAAAATCGCTATTTTGTCCAATCGCTTTGTTGGTCCGCGATTTAAGGTGATGACGTAATTAGTCTGGAAGCATATTCAAATCCACAGTCTCCAAGATGTACTCCAGCAATTTTTCACTTTATTCCCTTGGCAACAGCCAAATTCTGTTCCATTTAAAACAATTATATTTTCACATTAACATGTAATTCATTTAAAATATTCATTAATTTTCATTACTAAATTTTATCTTCAAATTCAACGCATGACAATATTGGTTAGACAAAAACGATTCCGTCGAAAGCCGTGCTGAGAATCTTTACGAGTAACAGTCAGTGGCGGATTTAAGGTGCGCGGGGCCCTAGGCCGGTTGGAGTGCGGGGCCCCAAACTACGCAAAGCTAGCTTAACTGAAATTAAGATTTACACCCCATCCCCCAGTGGTGACCTTACGGGGCCCTCAAATCAATGGGCGAGCGAAGCGTTAAAATAAATTTACTTTTTAAACAATATTCAATTTATTGATAATTAATTAGCCAAATGACCATTTCATAGTTGAACATTACACATTTGTTTTTTTGAAGCTTAACAATAAAAAATAACTATAATAATACACCATTAACAAAAAATAACTATAATAATACACCATTAACTAAAGAGAATACCACTTGACTGACATGCAAATGATGCAATGAGTGGGTTTTGTTTATTGCAGGCAATTTGTACGGTACACTTTAACTATTTCTCAGTCAAAAAAGATTTTTTTTCTAGCCTTCTTACTTGCAAACTGTTTGATGACATCAGTAAAATCAAGCACCCTTAATTTCTCATGCTCAATGCTCAACAGGGTGAGTGAAGACAAACGGTCCTGCCCCATGGTGTTTCTTAGATAATTCTTGACTAGTTTCATCTTGGAGAATGATCGCTCCCGTGCAGTTTGTGACAAACATGCAGAGATAGAGTCGTAATACAATTTCAACATTAGCAAATGTTTCTACCATGTCATGTCTGTGAATTATCTCATACATTTCTAGTTCAGGACTTTTTGCAGCCTTTGCACCACCTGATGAAGGAGCACTTTCAGGTGAATCTCTTGGAATGTATTTCATAAGGTGTGCAAACTGCAAAAGCTCGACTCCAATCCAGCATCCAAGTCCTTAGGATATGAAGAACAGCTTTTCAGCAGATGCTTTAAGCTCAGTGTTCTTTTGTTTGAGATTTCTGATAAAACCCAAATTTCTCTCGAAGGTCGCTGTAAGCAGCAATGCGTTGTTGTGTATGTTGTTAGGGCAGCACAGAGCTTGTCAATGATGGGCAAGAATGCAGTCACTCTAAACTTGTCTCTCCCTGTCAGCATAACATCCTCCGCGGAGTCTAGTTCATCGTGGTGACGCTTGCGCTTCCTAATACGCTGCGTGTCGGCGTAGTATGCATCATTACTCGTCACATCACAGGGATCACACTTAGCCATAGCTTTTGCTTCAAAGTCATCGAACTGGGATCTCAGGTCTTTAGCAAATTGTAAAAGAGACTCTAGCAGTGTGACAGCTGTGTTGAGGGAGAGCCCAGATTTTTGCAGCTGGATACTGCTACTCTGAAACCTTTCCAATACTGTATCCCAAACTTCAAGAAGAATCACTGTTTCAAGTTTTTTCAAACCTTTGAGAAGACCACTTGCTTCAGCTCTTGTTTCAGCTGGCTGATTCTGATCTGAGAATAACTCTTCCAGAACAATGATGTTTTCTTTGTGTGCTCTACTGAGAGCAGCTACAGCATCTGCTCGTGCTGACCAACGAGTGTCTGAAAGTATTTTATCAACTTTCAACTTCTTATCTTTATTAGTCTCTAGTACCTCACGGTGTCTCCTCCAACGATAAGTAGATGCAACAAGAAAGGAGTACATATTTTGTACCAGAGCAAACAATGACACTGCAGCAGGACAGCTTTCTGCAGCACACTTAGCCACCAAGTTTAAGGAATGAGCCATACATGGTATGTACTCAGCTTCACTACACTCATTCTTGATTATCTGTTGGGTCCCCAGATATTTACGAGACATGTTGCTGGCATTGTCATAGGACTGTACAATGACGGGTTCTGTTTAGCTCTTTCACAGCTGACTCTTTGAAGTCACCATCACAGTGTCGACATTCTGCGCTTCCCTTTTTCAACCAATAGTCACACACATTTTCAGTAATTATTTTAGGCCATAATCCAAGATCCGTTTCAAATCCTTGTTCAGTACCGGTATTCATAACTTTCACTTCCTCTTGTGTCTCCTCACTGTCACTGTGTTCAGGTTCAATTGCGCTAACTACACTAGGTTCAGTACTAGTTGTGGCTTCTCCAGTTGTTTCAGGCGTAATTGGTGTCTCTACTGATTCAGATTCAGTTTGACCGGATTCAGTTTGAGTTTGTGATTTTGCAGATTCAGATACTGTTGGATATGTCAACCATTGAGTTATTTTTGGTAGTTTTTTTACTCTTTGGTTTACGTCTGCCTTTTCTTGTCGTTTAACAGAGCCAGCTTTATACTTCCTCCCTTGATCACGATCACGACTTGTTGATTTCTCCATTGTGCCTCAGTGCAGCCTCACTGCCTTATCCTGAAACATAAAAAAAATAAAAAACAAACTATTTACACTTGACCCTAGGTTTAGTATTAATTAATACAGTTTAATTAATTAATTAAATACAGACACTAAACAGTTGTTCGGGTGAAAAAGTCGCTTTATGGGAAAAGTCGCCAGCCCCCACCAGTGGCGACTTTTTCCTTAAATATGTATAAAATGTATTTATTATGAAATCTAAGCTAAACTGACCTAACCTAGCCTAAGTACGTTTCATATAAAAAAATAATTACATTAATTTAACATTTTTCAACTTATTTATGTTATTATAAAGCTGACTAAAACTCCCCCATCCCCATTTATTGACTGGCGACTTTTTCGAGATACGACTTTTACCATTACTTACCACTAAACACACTCACATGTGCACTCCACAGCGGCCTGAATAGAACTAAACTCCCGCCAGCAAAGAGAGTGATACCATAATTATCACTAATCATTAATCAATTGTATTATTTATAGTGGAATCCAACATTATAATTATATGTGAGGGCGCGGGGCCCTCACAGGCGCGGGGCCGTAGGCCATGGCCTACTCGGCCCCCCCCTAAATCCGCCACTGGTAACAGTAATTAAATTATGGTATTTTAAAGTGATTAACTATTTTGTCCCAAATCATCGTCTCCATAAGCTTACCAACTACTGAAGGCAGATTGGATCTTTTTAATTTGGCGTACCGCGGATTTTCGAACTGAAAGTTTGTACACTAATAAATTTGTATATTCTAATAACGAAATTTACTATTTTCCTGGAGAAATATGCGTAACATACGAAAAAAAATTGCATTTATATATAGCGCACTAGTTTGCATGGCGCATGATCGTTATCTAGTTTACACCGCTCATGACGCCCGATACGAGGTTCCTGTGCGGCCCAACCGGTTAATTGAATGCACTCTCTCCTCTTACATATTTGATTAATAATAAAAATAATACTAAATCGTTAGAGTCTGGAGACTGGAAACTTGCCAACATTACGCCATTATTTAAAATGGGAACAAATCGCTTCCAAGAAATATTGTCTCATTAGGCATTAATGAGACTTACAAAATAGTTAATCACTTAGAAATTAATAAAATTAAAGATTCTCAGCAAGGCATTCGGCGAAATCGTTCTTGCCTAACCAGTTTGCTGGACTTTTTTTAATGGTATTGTAAATACAGCAATCCCTCGATATGTACGAAGGATGCGTGTATAAGAAATTCGTACATATCGAATATTATAATGTATGGTATGAAAATTTTTTTTACCTCTAGCCTTTATAGGCCAGGCTTCCCTGATATTGTAAGCTCTGAAACTTTGAAATCTCTCCCAAACCGCTGTTCACAGAATGGCCGCAAACATTTTTGCTGATTTGGGAAGATTTAGGCCGTAGGCTCCATAAATTCTTGGTGAGCAGGGGTAATTTATTTATTAGACTAGTTGTAGATTTAAGTTGAATTTATGTATGGTGACCTAGAATAAATTGAAATGGGCTAGCCCAGAAAACCTGAAAGCAGAGCAAGACAAAACTCACCTTAGCAGGTTAATCCGTAAGGCGTTTTCTTGAAGTTTTTTCGAGATGTTTTCTCTTTGTAATCTTCTTGGTTACTTTTTCAAGTAGGAATAAATCTTTGGTCCAGTATACTGGGTTAGATCCCGCTTGAAGTCGAAAGTTTTCCTTTTCAGTTCGTGAAAACGTTATTTTTCAATTTGTTGTCCAAAAGCCAAGCCGACCTCTCTCGCTGCATGTCCTCGGCTTCGCTTTGTGTCATGGTGGTGGTAAGTTGGTTAGTGGGAGCAACCACTTTCATGGGATAATCACTGACTGTGGAGAGCATCATCCCCCCTACATCCCAGGAATTTCAGACTGCCCATTCGTTTGTTATTAAATTTATCTAATTAAGTTTAAATTTTTCCATACATGGTATTAATGGGAATACGTACGAGTAAGCTACGATTTCGCGACTATTTCGCGGAATTGTATCGTAAAAAGTACAAATTAAAATCGTTACATAATACGTACATAAACCTGTCGCAAATAGAATTTTAAATAAAATAAATGATAAGATATTACGTACGTATTAAATATAGATCGTAATTTAAAGAAGTCTCGATGCAGAAAGTTGGTTAAAATTAACCACAGTCTCATCTTTAAAACATATAGTGTTTATTTAAAAGGTAAAGAACCAGAAGTTGAAATAAGACTGGAGAACGGTGACTATGATATATACATATACATTAGGGTGTGTCAATTTTGGGGGTGAAATGACTAAATTGAAAATCATGTGATTTGGTAGCAATTTAATGTAATCATTTGGCATACAAAATAATATCCTTGCTTCAAAAACAATAAAAAAATAACTCCTACCTACATCAATTTTAATTCAGAAATTCCATTTTTCCGTAAATTCGTAACAAAATAACAAATGTGCGCAAACATCCTATCAACATTTAAAGTGGCAATAAGATATCATTCAGGGTCTTTATTTGAAAGCAACCAATGCAGTCATGTCCTTTTTGCTGCGGTTCCATGGCATCAGCATTCGGCTTGCTACTTGCACTTTGATGTAGCCTTCTCGCCTCTCGTGACTGTAAACTTGACTAGCTGCTTCTGTGACCATTTTCACACATCTCTCCACACTCTGAGTGTGAGAAGGCCACTTTGGCACTTGCATTGGGGCCTCTTTAAGTTGTGTTAAATCTTTTGTTTGTTATACATGTTGTCAGTGGTGGCTCCAAAACTTCCGAACTCAAGTTAACTAATTCTGACAATTTCGTGGCATTGACGTTTATCGGAGGTACCTTCCTTGTCTGAACAGAGCAGTCTCCCAGCTGGTCATCATCTAGTGATGTTCCTCTAAGCTTTAGAATGATTTCCACAGCCTCAGTTCGCTCTTTGGTACATTGGCTGCAGAGTATTGCTTGCAAAACTGCCTCTGGCCTAGCATACCAAGCGGACCTTCTCACCACAGGTAACACGATGTCCACCACTACTTTCCTTTGGGTTCTCAGTAGCTGTAATTGAAACAAGATTTGGTTGGGCCCCTCCATCCACATTGGATTAAGTTTTACATTGAACCAGTGAGGAAGATAAAACCCAATAATAAATTCAACAATCAACATCAAATTCTATAGCATTTTGCCCTTCAGTGCATGTTTGGAAACCCAAATCCTGCAGAAACGAATCGCTGTAATTAACCAACGACTGTGACTTACGGGTCCAATCTCCAAGAGAGCCAGATTTTGAGGAACTCTCCTGATCTGATTGCTTGAACAATACGATAAGCGTAAGATTGATCCGTGCTGAGGTCTTTGATAACTTCTTCAGACAACACTGGAAGGGGAGGGCCTACTTCGACCTTTGGAAATTTTGTATTTATTTCTAATTCCGTTGCTTCATTTAGCATGTTGCCAAGGAGGCCTGACCACTTGTTGTTGCTCTTTGTAGGACCATCAAGTTCCTGAATGAGACGACGAAGAGGTAGTTCCCCTGTGTGCAAATCACATACAATCCAAACAAGCCTTCTTCCAAGTTTTTTCTCTAAATGCGTCATAACACCGCCCTGCCATCCAGTGTTCACCGCAGTTGAGTCTCCACCAACGGCCTGCAGTGAACTGTCAAGTCTTCTTTCTTGAAGCCAACATATTATTTGATCAGCAATTGCCTCTGCATGTTTCTTGCCTTCTACTTCTGCTTCAGGAACAAAGTGAAACAAATAGCGGCCACCAGGTTCGGAACATACAGAGTAGTGTTCTTCTTTGATGAGACCGGGAAACTTTCTGTCCATTCCCTCTACCTCTAGGAGAACTTTTGTGCCATCTCTTCTTCCATCAAACAAAAGGCAAGAGAAACCTTCCTCCTTCAAATCTTTTTCATGCTGATCAGATATTTCCTTCATTATTTTTTCTTGTGGTCTTCTTATCTTATTATGATCTATCACTAAGGATGTATCCTCTCGGCTGATGAGGCCTGCATCTATCCAAGCGGCAATGGCAATCTCTGCAGTCTTTCGTAGCCCCGTATGGTGGCGAATACTGGCAAGGGCAATGTTTGAGATGTCTTTAGTGTTGTATTTCATTCTCTTCGGCGAAGGTTCAGATGGCATTTTGGAGCTATCATCTGATGTTGCTTCTTTCTCTTCATCTGAAGAGCTTTCAAAGAAGTGAGAAACCTCTTGATAGAGCTCTTCATCTCTTTGGGTGGCTTCTTCACTCATCTTTTTCTTCTTTTCTTCCCTCTCTCGGATTTTCTCTTTTTTCTTAGCAATAACAATCTGTTTTTTGGTTTCTGAATAATCTGCCGAACCAATCTGCATACTTCCTTGGCCTCCTGCCTTTGTTCTCTGCGCCTTTATGAAAGCCAGCTCCAAAACAGGGATCTTCTTCTCACGAGGACAGCGACAATCAATGTGAGGGTGAGGTTCTCTTCTGCATGAGGGAAAACAATTGGCTTCAGAACACAACTCTATGGGACACTGGCAGTTAAAAATGTCAAGAAAAGTATCAAGTGTGTGCAGAAATTTATTTTTCTTTGCTAGTTTTCCTTTACCAAGTGATGTCTCAACTGCTTTGTGCCACAGCTTTGTTAATTTTAGTTTAATAGTTCTATACTGATTGAGTACAGGTGGTTTGAATAACACATTAGCTTTTTTCCACTGATGCAGAAGAGGGGGAATCATGTCCCTTATGAGCTCTTTCTCTGTGTAGTTCCTGTACAGTATTTCCTGTATTTGTATTTTGTTCACGAAGGAGTAACCCTAGTCTCAGCATGTCTCGCACTGTTGGTAGTTCTGATACGGGAAGCTCCTTGCCTGTACCGACTAACAAGCTCAAGTGGCATGACGACTGACCTCTTGTCTTCAATTTTGGCATCTTAGGAATATCTGAAAAGAAAAAAACATTTAAGTATTTTATATCAATTACGATGTTTCAAAGTTTAGTCATTCGATGTTCTAAAATTCAATAAAAAAAATATTTCATGGGATTACAACATAATTAGACAAAAGAATATGATAATAATAAATAATTGTAATAATCCATACTTACAGTTAAACTGTAGTATTCGTCTAGTAGAATAACTATGAAGTAGGTACAAGAGCAATAACAGCAAACCACCGTCTATGACATCTAAGAGGCAACTGAGGACTGAGAGTGAGGGACAGTTCTATTCATGTTGTGACTTGTACATTGTACAACAACTATATGACCTTGAAAACACTCCATATGCGATCAGTGGGATAATTCTGTGACAGATGAATAGTTAATAAATTTATGTCCTATTATTTAGTAAAAGAGTCAATTTCTGAAAATTTAAGGTAAAATTGATGTAGGTAAGAGTTATTTTATTTCATTTTGGTTGGCCAATTTCAAGTTTTGACATGAAAGACACTATATTTTCACTACCAAAATTGATTTGAAAAAAGTTGACAAAATTGACACACCCTAATATACATACTGTACAGTACGTACAGTAAGGTGTATCATGCTCATTGAAGCGCGAATTTCAAGATTGGCAGTATGCATTCCTATGTAAATTTAAATTTTAAGAGGGGTTTGTTTTCTTGAACGTTTGCTAAAAATCACGTTTAAATGTTCAAATTTCCACTTCTTCGTTTTTTGGTTATGTACAGAACAGCTGTGCAGCACATACACTGTAGTACAAATGTAACAGACCGGTTTCTTACCAAACAAAACCATTGTAACAGTTGTTATAGACTACTAGAGTTTCACTGTGATAATTTTCTATGTTTCAGATACAAAACTTGGTGAAGATTGTGTAGCCACCATGGCTAAGCAAGGACGAAAGACCAAAAAAAGTTCTGGTTCAAAGCTGAGTGATCTGGTGGGTCCAGGCAAGCAGTTATTTCTCACAGAAGTTCCAACCTGGAGAGCTGTGTTTCAGAGAGGAATCCTCCTCCAGGAATAGAAGCTGCTTCTGGATGATATGAAGAGAGCTCAGTACCCTCTGCAAGATTTGGCTAAGGACTTGGCATCACTGGTACTGGCACAGTGGCGCAAAAGTAATGCCAAGTTCACTTCTCCCGTGATCATTCAAGAGAGATCCATTGCCAGGAAGATGATTCTTGTCAGATGGACTGAAATGATTGACCTAGTGAATGGCAGAGTGAAGGCTGCAAAGAGAGAGAGAAGAGAATATCTGAACTTGATACATTGTTTGACATAACAAACTGCAGACATGATATCACTCTCTTGGAACTGAAGCATCTGGCTGCTCTGGCTGTGCTGCTAGAGTTCATATCAACTGTGACTGTCCTCTGCCTCAGAAGATTCCAAAGCTAGAGCTAGAGTGGCTTCATTACCAGAGGATCAAAACCTCAGAAGTTTCTGGCTTCCGGATGGCATCTGTTGATGTGAAGGAAACAGTGAAGCAGGTGAAGGCTGCTAAGAGGAAGGAGGAAGAACAGAAGGCAGCTGAGAAAAGAAACAGAAAAGAGGAAGAAGAAAAGGAGCTACTGCTTAGAGCTGATGATGGTGATGGTGATGAAGATGATGTGACTTCCTTGCAAGAGTCTCCAGGCAGAGCAGCTTCTACTGCTGACACAGATTTTTCCAGTCCTGTACCAGGCACAAGCTCCAGTGTCAACACTGGCAAAGTCTCCACCTCTGCCAGGAGGAACTACATGGATATCTCAAGCACTGCTGCGGCTGCAGTCAGGTTCAAGGTGGCAAACACTCCTGCAGCAGCCATTGCAACTGGTTTCTTGCAAGATCTCATCAAAGCTGGCCATCTATCTGCTGATAAGGCATATCTAGCTGTTGACAGGATGAAGATGTGGAGGGGCAAGGAGTCTGTAATAGGTGCCTCGGTGGAGGCCCTGGAGAAAAGGACAGAGGGAGAGGAGATCAAGGGAATTTTCTTTGATGGAAAACAAGATAAGAGGACAAAGATCATGAGGCACAATGAAGAAACTGGCCGCTTCCATCCTCATATTACAACTGAAGAGCACTATAGTGTTACCTGGGAACCTGAGGGGAAGTATCTCTTCCATTGTACACCAGAAGAACCTGAAGGAAATGAGAAACCTGCACTGAAGATAGCTCAGGCTCTGTTTGAGTGGATTAGTGCTCATGGTGCTAAAGATACTATTGTGGTCCTTGGTGGTAACTCCACCAACACAAACACAGGACCTGATGGAGAAGCCATCACTCACTTGGAGAGACTGCTAGGTCACAAGTGTCACTGGCTGATATGCCAGTTGCATATTAATGAACTCAGCCTCAGGTACATGATCATCAAGCTCGATGGTCCCTACACGCACAAGTCTGGGTTCAGTGGCCCAATAGGAAAACTTTTGGAGAAGATCAATGACATACCTGTCAACTTTAGCTTCAAGGCTCTGCCAGGAGAAGAAGATATAATTGAACTGCCAGAAGACATTGTACAGAATCTTAGCACTGACCAGAAGAACTGCTACCTACTGATCAAAGCTCTCAAGACAGGAAATTTGAGCAAGGAAGTTGCTGGTCTGAAGTGTGGCCCACTGAATCAGTCACGCTGGCTGACTACAGGTGAGGCTCTGTTGATGCTGTGGATGAGGCAGCATGGTCTGAAGGGGGAGGTGTTGAAGAAGCTGGAGGTGCTGCTGAAGTTCTGCCTGGACTTCTACTTCAAGATGTATTTTGAGATCAAGGTGAAGCACCACATGAGGTATGGACCTCACCATATTGTGACCGCTCTGGGACTGCTGAGAAGCCAGACCTCTGAAGTCAGGAACATAATCACTCATGTGATAGTTCGTGGAGCATATCATGCTCACAGTGAGAACCTCATTGCCTCTCTCCTGTGCAGTGAGGATGAGGAGGAGAGGGTATGGGGAGGTTGAGATGATCAAGAAGATCATAGGTAAGTCTGAGTATGGAGACATGAGTCTGAGAACTCATAGAAACCCTAAACTGAATTTTGATGCCACTTCTCCACTTACTCTGATTAATTGAGATAAGGAGAAACTATATGAGCCACTCTTCACTTGTAAGATGTCAAGAGGAGAAGTTGAGGAACTTCTCAGGTCTCCACTTGAAGTTGAGAACTTCTCAGTTCACACTCAAAGCTGTGAAAGAGCAGTCCAGGAAGTTTCAGCTGCAGCTCATACAGTGTCTGGGCAAGAGAGAAAAGATGGTTTTGTTCGTGCTAGAATCGATCACAGAGAATTGTTGCCATTTTTCAAGTCAAAGCAAGACATTATGAACATGTTTTAGATCTCTACAAGACCTGCTAGACAAATCAAGATGCTTTCAGAAGAAAAAATCTCAAAACATTCAGTTGACCAGCATATTATTACAAGCTAGGGGTGGAGGAGGGACTTATACAAATATTAAAGAAGAATTGCAATTGCAAAAAAAAGGTTGAACGTCACAGCAGCTTGCGGAAAGGTGGGGGCAGCTGCCATCACACTCAGTGATGCCGAAAAGAAAATAAATAAAAATTGGTGGAGGCATTTCTAAAAAAAAGAAAATGCAAGACCAAGAAAGAAGAACAAAAAAATTTTGCCTGATGAGGAGAACAGCCGCGAAATGTGGTGTATAGGAGACTAAAAATCATAAAATTCCTTAGTTTTGGGACATTTTGGGTGATTTTGGTTATTTTAGGGTTTATGAACCACTTTGGCTGATCTTAAATGGGTCCAAGCCTGCCCCTAGAAATGCTTAAGGGTGTATGTGAACAATATGGAGGTCATTTGAGGCTACCAAGTCTTTGAAATTGCCCAAAAATCCCATTTTTCGACAAAAAAGTGCGACTTTGAACACTTAAATGCGATTTCTTGCAAAAATTGCAGAAGACGAACTCCTCTTAAAATTCAATTTTACATAGGAATACATACTGCCAATCTTGAAATTCCAAGTTTTTCAATATTCGACCTGAGCATGATACACCCTAACGTACAGTACTTTAGTATGAGACTGTACAGCCTTAAATTTTATATGGGTTGGGGGTGATTTTAGTCTGTTTGGATCTTTTCCGTTTCATGTTATGGAAAAACTATACGCGCTTACAACATGGTATCGTATGTGGTACCTTTATTTCATAATTAAATATAAATTATTAATTAAGTGAATTAAATATCTATACAAAATTGGCTCGGGATTGGCGACATAGCCTAATGGGAATGAAATGATTGCCATACATACATAGAAACCGTATGTAGGCGTCGGGTCTGCATAACCACGAGAAACCTTCATTTATTTCACGTGAACAAATTTTCCATTTGCTAACCCATGCAAAATACAAGAGAGAAAGAGTCAACAACCTTTGTCAAATCAGCAATTTATACTAAAATATGAAGATATATTAAAGGAGTAGCCTCAGGGCTTTTTATGTTACAGCGAACGCTTTAAACAGGGAGGATGTGCTTTTGTCTTCCCTAAAGTTCTGAGTGAATTCCTTATGATAAACTTCAGGATAGGCCTATCCCTAAAAGTGTTTATATTGTGACTGCCTATATTAATTACCTCAAGTAAATTCGTCGCGTAACTCCATCGTGGCGGCCCTACACCGAAAATGATCGTAACGCCCTACATCGAAACAAACTAAGACCCAGCAAAAATAAGGTGAGGCAATTTCATTTTCATTCTAATATAGGCGTCTAAAATCCCGACGCTAAAAATTACCGTAATCATATAAATATAAAGAGGTCCTTTTAACAACCTACATATTCATAACTCTCTAATGAAAATATATAGGGCTTTTGTCGGTAACCCTCCACTGAAGTCTGCTTGAAATTTCCAACGGATGAGGGCACAGGCAATCAACCCATAGCCCTATATAGTTTTTTTTTCATATGGTGGCCCGTATATGGGGAACTTACCCCTCTAAAATTTTCACTGAGACACACAGTGGCTAGGCTTAGCTCATTAGGCCTAACCCCAATTTCAACCATAACCCACTATAGTTTTTTCACATGGTGGCCTATGTAACTGGGGAACCGATCCCTTTACCTTTATACTAACCGAAAACAAAGGCTTGTTCATTTAACAAGCATAACTCAATTTAGGTCCTATAAAAATAGGCCCACAACATTAAGCCTATTTAATAGGTCCTACTCTTCAAACTCAAAACAAAGCCTTATTAATTTAACAGGCTTAACTCATTTGAGGTCCTATAAAATAATAGGCCCAAACATAAGCCTACTTGGTAGGACCAACAAATAGGCCTATTTAGTAGGCCCACCTAACTTTACCTTGCATAATAGGCCTACCTCTTAAAGTAGGCCTTACTCTTTACACTCAAGGCCTATCCTAACTAAAAACACTAAATTTATAATTGAACCTGTGGTGTAGGTTATAAAATTTATTTCAGCAATTTAACTTACTCATAAGACTCATTAACATCACAAAATTCGACTCAGAACTGTAACATCACAAAATCCGACTCAGAACTGTAACATCACAAAGACCTAAAGCAATTGCACAAATTCAAACCTACACCCACGTAACACCTATTAGTGACCCTATTCCAAATCCTATTTGACATATGGGCATACCAAATCCTATTTGACATATAGGCCCAACCTATTCCAAATCCTATTTGACATATAGGCATACCAAGTCCTATTTGACATATAGGCCCAACCTATTCCAAGTCCTATTTGACATATAGGCCCGACCTATTCCAAGTCCTATTTGACATAGGCCCAACCTATTCCAAATCCTATTTGACATATAGGCATACCAAGTCCTATTTGACATATAGGCCCAACCTATTCCAAGTCCTATTTGACATATAGGCCCAACCTATTCCAAGTCCTATTTGACATATAGGCCCAACCTATTCCAAATCCTATTTGACATATAGGCCCAACCTATTCCGAAGTCCTATTTGACATATAGGCCCAACCTATTCCGAAGTCCTATTTGACATATAGGCCCAACCTATTCCGAAGTCCTATTCGACATAGGCCCAACCTATTCCGAAGTCCTATTTGACATATAGGCATACCAAGTCCTATTTGACATATAGGCCCAACCTATTCCAATTCCTATTTGACATATAGGCCCAACCTATTCCAATTCCTATTTGACATATAGGCCAACACATTCCAAATCCTATTTGACATATAGGCACAACCTATTCTAAGTCCTATTTGACATATAGGCATAAAACAGACAAGGCTTGATATAAGGGTCTCAAATGCAACATTTGAGGATCTTTACTCAGCCAAATTGATTAACCTAATCCAAAACCCAAAAATAAAACCCTATAACAAAATACACATTTACACACATACGTACGGTACAGTATATAAATATATACATACGACTCCAAACATCCAATTCTTCTTTTAAAGGAAGAATCACAACAGATTTCATCAACAGACACATACATTCCTTGCAAACAGATTGGATTCCTTCAAAACCACAAACCTTCCAGACCTACCTGTAGGATACTATCATACACAACATTTACTCATTCATAACTACGGGTATTGACTTCATTGGAGTGGTGAATCCAAGTTTTGAAGACCAACTGGAAACGGAGGAATGCGACACACACACACATACACATACACACACACTCTACTCTTTCCATGTGTCTCAAACACAACAACCTGTCTAAACATAACCAAGGATCGGAGAGTAAAAGCTTTTATTGCTGCGCTCTGATTCTGTGCACATAATTTTGTGCCAAAAATTATATGGTTAGACAGTGACACGTACAAACAAACTACTCTACTCTAAAGGGTTTTATGGCTACTTTGGCCATAGCCCAAACTACTATTTCAAAGGGCCTTGGCCTACCTTGGCCATAGCCCAACAATCATCAAAGGGCTGATGGCCTACCCTTGGCCATAGCCCAACAATTCATAAACGGCTGATGGCCTACCCTTGGCCATAGTCCAACAATCATCAAACGGCTGATGGCCTACCCTTGGCCATAGCCCAACAAATTCATCAAAACGGCTTGGCCTACCTTGGCCATAGCCCAACAAATTCATCAAAAGGCTGATGGCCTACCTCGGCCATAGCCCAACCTATTACAAGGGTTTTGTGGCCTCCCCTTGGCCACAGCCCAAACTATTACAAGGGTCCTGTGACCTCCTTGGCCACAGCCCAAACTATTACAAGGGTCCTATGGCCTCCCCTTGGCCACAGCCCAAACTATTACAAGGGTTGTGCCCCTTGGCCACAGACCAAACTATTACAAGGGTTTTGTGGCCTCCCCTTGGCCACAGCCAAACTATTACAAGGTTTTGTGGCCTCCTTGGCCACAGACCAAACTATTACAAGGGTCTTGTGGCCTCCCCTTGGCCACAGACCAAACTATTACAAGGTTTTGTGGCCTCCCCTTGGCCACAACCCAAACTATTACAAGGGTCTTGTGGCCTACCTTGGCCACAGACCAAACTATTACAAGGGTCTTGTGGCCTCCCCTTGGCCACAGCCCAAACTATTACAAGGGTCTTGTGGCCTCCCTTGGCCACAGACCAAACTATTACAAGGGTCTTGTGGCCTCCCTTGGCCACAGACCAAACTATTACAAGGGTTTTATGGCCTCCCATGGCCAGAGACCAAACAACACAAAAAACAGTACAGGATTCAAAGCCCCAAGCCCTCCAGATCTACCTGTGGAGGAGTAACATTTACTCCACTAAAACTACGGGTATTGACTAGTCTGAAATGGTAGGAGGTTTGAATACAGTACAAACTCTTTAAACCAAACAACACAACATGGAAGTACAGTACATTTCAATTAACTCACCAACGTAGAAGTCACTTTAAAACATAAATTGTTAACAAAACAAAACATGACAAAACTCCAAAACCACGTCAGTAAACCAGCATTTATAAAATTTACACAGATAATGAGCAAAGTTAAAATGCTTAATAACTTTACTTTAATTCCATAAATTTCCTATACCTAAAGGGAGTCAAACTGATCGACATAACTTTAACTAAACTTGAGAAGTTGGCCTCTTGAACTTTTATATTTAAATAGGTCTTGAGTAAACTTTCTCTTCCTAAATTCCTATTTCATTCTTTTCAATCCATTTCACATGGTTTAAAACACTGTTTATCAAAAAATTTGATCTATAACATACAAATTTTTCTCCGGCCCCCCCCAGTATATGGAAAAACTATACGCGCTTACAACATGGTATCGTATGTGGTACCTTTATTTCATAATTAAATATAAATTATTAATTAAGTGAATTAAATATCTATACAAAATTGGCTCGGGATTGGCGACATAGCCTAATGGGAATGAAATGATTGCCATACATACATAGAAACCGTATGTAGGCGTCGGGTCTGCATAACCACGAGAAACCTTCATTTATTTCACGTGAACAAATTTTCCATTTGCTAACCCATGCAAAATACAAGAGAGAAAGAGTCAACAACCTTTGTCAAATCAGCAATTTATACTAAAATATGAAGATATATTAAAGGAGTAGCCTCAGGGCTGTTTATGTTACAGCGAACGCTTTAAACAGGGAGGATGTGCTTTTGTCTTCCCTAAAGTTCTGAGTGAATTCCTTATGATAAACTTCAGGATAGGCCTATCCCTAAAAGTGTTTATATTGTGACTGCCTATATTAATTACCTCAAGTAAATTCATCGCGTAACTCCATCGTGGCGGCCCTACACCGAAAATGATCGTAACGCCCTACATCGAAACAAACTAAGACCCAGCAAAATAAGGTGAGGCAATTTCATTTTCATTCTAATATAGGCGTCTAAAATCCCGACGCTAAAAATTACCGTAATCATATAAATATAAAGAGGTCCTTTTAACAACCTACATATTCATAACTCTCTAACGAAAAAGCACAGGGCTTTTGTCGGTAACCCTCCACTGAAGTCTGCTGGAAATTTCCAACGGATGAGGGCACAGGCAATCAACCCATAGCCCTATATAGTTTTTTCATACATGTACTGTTTCCGATTTTGTTGAAAATAAGATAGCTAATGTAGATTTTTACGCTGATTTAAAAAATGTAACCTTTTTTTGGAAAAATGAGCATTTCAAAAGTTATGTTTGTTATTATAATTTTGTATTAGGTCAAAAACTATAACAATACAACTGAAAACTAATACAAGAGTTATTGTATTCTTTAGTAATATTGGCTTATGTCACTAAGAATAGATTTCGACCGTTATTTTTCTGTCCAGTTAAGTTAATTGAATGCCCGGTTAGGTCAACTAAATACCCGATTAGGTTAACTGAATGCCCTTCATGATTGGTTAGGTTAAGTCGTGATATTTTCGTTAGTTTTAACGAAAATATCACAACTTAACCAATCGTCAAGGGCATACAGTTGACCTAACCGGGTATCCAATTAACCTAACCGAGCATTCAGTTGACCTAACCGGGCATTCATTTGACCTAACCGAGCATTCAGTTAACCTAACCTAACAACTTTTGAACCGCTCATTTCTCCAAAAAACGACTAACATGGTTTAAATCAGCGTAAAAATCTACATTAAATTTCGTATTTTCAACAAAATCTGAAACGTACATGAAACGGAAAAGATCCGTCTGTTTAGGTGTAAGCATCGCATTTTTAAGGATTTTTAATGTTCTTAATTTTTTGAGAATTAAAAAAATGAATTTCTTTTTCGTACATTAACGAATTCGGAGGGGCATAGGCTAAAAATGAGAGTTTAGCTGGGAAAAGGCGAAACCTACAAATTATTAAAACGCCAAAATTATCATAGATTATTCGGGCCTCGTTGGTACACTTAAATTTAAGTAATTAAAATGATATATTCAATATTATAAGATAAAGCCTTTAATAAATATATACTTGAAAACCAAAGTCTCTCGTTAATTAGGAAACTAATTACAAGGCTTCAAAGCATGCAAAAATTGCCATTTTGTTCACTCGCTTTCTTGGTCCGCGATTTAAGGTTGATGACGTTTTAGTTCCGAGGCGTATTGCCCAACCGGCAGTCTCGACACAGGTTCCTTAAAGGCTTAAAAGAAAGTCGCTGTTTGCGTTAAAAATGTAATTTATTTAAAATGTATCTAATTTAAGTTTTTCTCTACGATATAGCGTAAAATCACGTATTCATACTCGCTTTCCCATTACTAATATCGTGCTCATAAATTGGTAAATAGAGTGAAAAACTGTCTCAGTTCACATTCCCTCCTTTCGTTCAAAATGTTCAACGTCGGCTTTGAATCCGTGTTTCAGTTCAGAGTCGGCTACATCTACCCGTTTGCCATTATATATAGTATATACTTGCCACGTTGGCAGTACGAGAAATGTTAATTAGATTATTTATATAAATGATTTCTTGAAACTCGAGGTCACCAGATTTTTACGAATCAAATAAATAATATTACTAATTAAGGAAAGTAGTAGAATGAGTTTTCTTCCTTTATTAAAACAAAACAATGAATGATAGAGTCACATTAACATTTCAATCAATAGTGTGCAGTGAATGACGTCATAATGTTTAAATAATTATTTAATACGAAAAGCGCATGAATTGCCGAGGATGACGTTAATTACAATAGGACAAAAAATCCAGAATAGTTAATTACTGATTAACAAAATGAAACTGCGTAATTAAATTTTATTATTTATAGTTTTTTTTTATGCAGGAAACAGGGGCCAAGGGCGAGCGCCTGCAAAAATGCCCCCCCCCCCCTCTCCTCATAGGCTTGCCAACTTTCTGAAGTGCAATTCCGGGATATATATTATATATATATATATATACAGGGCCTATCAGAGGGGGAACTAGGAGGGCCATTTGGCCTGGGCCTCAAGCTTAAGGGGGCCTCAAATTTAGAAACTTTCAGGTTTGAATATAATGTTTTGCAGTGAAAGTAATAATTGGGTTTAGCTATGGGCCTCAAAAGCTGGAAGTGGCCCTGGCTTCTCTGGACCTCTGAGAGGGCCTATATATTATATATATATATATATATATATATATATATATATATATATATATATATATATATATTGGTTGCCTCTTTATATAAATTAATATATTAATTAAACGGTTGCCATGGTAAATTAAAATAAAATAGATAACTAGAGACTAGAAAAGTCTGTAACAGTAGCGAGCCAAGTGACCAGCGGCCTAATAGATGGGTGAGTGACGACTGACGAAAATTGTGGAGCCCGGAAGGTCAGAATCAAACTCGTCTGAAACACGTCTGGTTTTGGTTCTGGTGTCTCAGTCAAGTTCAGAACTTCAAATTCCCAGTAAACATTTTTTTTATATAAGTTACATTTAGGAACATATAAAAACATTAATTTAATTATTGTGTAGGATACTAGTGTTTTATTTACAAGCACATTTTTTTAAGAATCTGGGAGATTAGGTACAGTAAGTGTTCCGGGAGTCGGAAGAATATACACAATTCCGGAAGACTCCCTCAAGGAAGGAGAAGGAGAGATCGGAAGTGAAGGTCCTTAAAAAAAATGCCTTTTTTTAAACTTATAAAAAGATTGTGTAGTGTGTAAAGTGTATGTTTGTGCAGTGGAGAATAAGAGAAGTGTGTGTTTGAGAGCATGCTGGACTGCATATGTAGATGAGACACGGAAAAAGATCCGCTGAAAAGACAGTAACGGAGAAACGGAAGTTTCAGCACTCCCTATCTCCTGCCTAACGTCCACCCTGGCGTACTTCCCTGGTCCATTGGTGTCTACTTAAAATAGGAATGGCAGAATGTACCCTACAGTGGGCGTTAAAAATGGGTCTTCATATGGTGGCTGTTTGATGGCGACTGAAGAAGTTCCGAAGCGGAGGATTCTTCGGGCTAGGTGCGAAGGAGGCGTGATGCCTGTGAGGTCCCTTTTAACGAGGTCGAATGTCATCTTCATCGAAAAGGAGAGGTGCTATGCCCCTAAGGAAATGTTGTCACTAAAGGTACGTTACACTTACAATCAACTGAAATTAGCTTGTTGATTGTTGATGGGTAGGCACAGCTCACAGTTTCACGTCAACAATCAACAATTTACGAGTTGATTTCTGTTAATTCCATTTGATCGCTCGGATTCGAAAACATTTGTTAATGGGCGCCTCTGGGCATGTGCATGAATGTGGAAATACGATGAAGGTACATCAAACTGCTGTAGCTATCACTGCAGCCAAAATCCTACCGTTACTGCTAGTCTCGGCCGGCGAAATCGCCTTTCGGACGTAGTAACGTTCGTTACTATTATTGGAGCCACCATTGTTAACAGTATTTCAAAATTTTTGGGTGACATACGTACAAAATTCTTATACCCCATTCTGTCTTCAATTACTAAATCATGTAAAAGTGAGCGATATGCTCCTTGTTCTCTCTTTCTAAGAAAAATTTCTGACCCACTGTCGCCCTTTCTTTCTCCTGTCGCTTAATGAATTTATTACTATAAACGCTGCGGCACACACACTACTTTCTTCTCCGTCTCCATTTTTGTACTACCAAGTCGACAGCAATGAAAACAGTCTATCAACAGTCAACAGTCAACTTGTTAATTGTTTGATTGTTGACTGTTCATTGTTAATTTTTTATAGTGTAAGAAGGCAAAAAGAGAATCTTTGAGTGTCTGACAATGTCGTTGTAGACATATTAGTTAGTGATGTAGGTCACATCCGCATCCGCATCCGCGGAACATCCGCACATTTTCTGGCATCCGCATCCGCGTCCGCATCCGCACTTTGGACTGCGGATGTCGTGCGGATGTGGACCGTTGAGATAAAACGTCATTAATAAGCGGAAATTATCAAATTCTACTATATTAATAGAACTAGTTCATTGTGCGCAAAAGTGATGCAAGCGACAAGACGAGAGGCTGTTCTTGTATGAAGTTACTCTCTTGCAACCTACTTAGATCCACGTTACAAAGCTAAGTTATTTTCACCTAGTACTGGGTGATCAAAAAGTAACGCAACCCATGGGAAAACGATTTATTTCAGAGCAAGTGCTGGAAGTGGGCACCGTTCTGTGCTTCACACAAGTGGATACGGCGATTCATGTTCTTAAAGACCCTTAAAGATCCAAGGTGTATTTCATCTTTTTCATATATTCACCACCTGCAACAGAAGGAAAAAATCAATTATGTGCGTTTCTCCATGGGTTGCGTTACTTTTTGATCACCCTGTACATTAGAACGAGTTAAATCATCACTTGGCAAAGCAGTTGAAGAGCTTCAATCTCTTGAATCTGTCGCTTCGCCACCCACCAAAAGAATAAAAGTTTCAGTGACAGAACCAACACCTTCAACAAGCAAATCTATCACAGAATCTGTCTCTCAGTTTCTTGAGTCAAGCAGCAATGACGAGACCTACGCGATGTCAAAAGATGTAGTAAAAATGATCGAGAGCTATCACCAAGAAAAACGCCTGGCTGCATGTGACAATCCTATTAGTTGGTGGAAAAATACGCAGAATATCTATCCATACTTGAATAAACTTGCAAGGAAACATTTAGCCTGTCCTCCAACAAACGTACCAAGCGAGAGATTATTTAGCAGTGCTGGATTAATATATGATGAAAAGAGAAACAGACTGGCAGCAGAAAAGGCAGAAAAATTAATGTTCCTTAAGCATAACCTTCCTATAATTAAGTTTGAACATTAAACGATGAACATCTTAGTTTACTTTATTTTAATTACTCATTTATAAATATGCCTAATAAAACTTTAAACTTAATATAAATAGTTATCAAGCTAATTAAAGATCTCTTTCTATAAGGGTGGAGGAGGTTGGGGAAAGAGGTCGGTGGGGTGCATTTGAGTTGGGTTCACGTCCCGCATCCTGGTAACACAATTATGGTTTCTAATTGTGGCTGAAACTCAACAAAATATAACGAATTTATTTGCAGACGAATTCACTAATTGATTTCTATATTAGTTAGATGCTTGATATTATTTTATATGTTCAGAGAAAAGTACAGCAATTATTGTACAATTAATCAATTATACTACATTATAGCTACAGCTCTCTCTATATAATAACTTATTATATACGTTAAACACAACAAATCTCGAATATATCCTAAAAAATAACGAAAATGTAGACATCCGCATCCGCATCCGCGGATGTTGAAATCAAACATCCTCATCCGCATCCGCGGATGTGAAAAAATGACATCCGCTACATCACTAATATATATATATATATATATATATTATATATATATATATATATATATAAAGTATATTAGTTGCCTCAGTATATAAATTAATATATTAATTAAGCGGTTGCCACGGTAAATTAAAATAAAATACTGTATATAACTAGAGACTAGAAAAGTTTGTAAAGGTAGCGAGCCAAGTAACCAACGACCTTATACATGAATGAGTGACGACTGACGAAAATTGTAGATCCCGGAAGCCCAAAATCAAACTTGATCGAAACACGTCTGGTTTTGGTTTTGGTGTCTCAGTCAAGTTCCGAACTTCAAATGCCAGTGCCCAGTAAACATTTTTTTTTTGTAAGTTACATTTAGGAACATATAAAAACTAATTTAATTATTGCGTGGGATACTAGTGTTTTATTTACAAGCAGATTTTTTTTAAGAATCCGGGAGATTAGGTAAGCATTCCGGGAGCCGGGAGAATATACACAATTCTGGGAGACTCCCGGCTAGGGTTGCCAGACGTCCCGCATTTGATCAAAAAATTCCGCGTCCCGCTTTGTATTCAAAATGTCCCGCAAAAAATATTTTTTAAGCAAATTTTTTCGGGTTGAATTGATTTAGAATTTTCTAGAATTATGTAGGATCCTGTAGAATTATGTAGAGTGTAGAGTAATGTTGAATGTTCTAGAACAGGGGTTTTCAAACTGTGTTCCGCGGAACTCGATGGGGTTCCGTGAGAACTTGATGGGATTCCGTGGGACGTGTCATGAGAAACTGAGAAGGAGAGAGAGGTAAGATAAATAATATCAACTGGCATGGATGAATTTACGATATATATTCTGCGAATTCAGTAATTGTGTTTTGAAAGGTGTAGGCAAAGAGAGAGTGAGCGAGAAAGAATTTTAATTCACACGATGAGATATCCAGAATAAGTGTTGCCCTCTCGCAGCCTAAGAAACAGGATCCCATTTTGTAAACAAAATACAGCTGATGACCACAAGCACTGGTCTGATTGATTTGGTGAGTTTTTCTATGTTTTCAGGTTTAGTTTTCTCAGTTCACGGAAGTTATGATCACAATAATGTAATATTGAACTTTTATCCAAAGAAAAACAATCGCATCCGAGTCATTGAACATTTATTTGTTTGATTAACTATTAAAATTATTCCTCAATAACTGTAAAATTCCTCACTTTTAATTATTTTGCATTGAAAACTTTAATTTTACAATAAACATGATATTTTTTATACTTATAATTTCTTTTATGCTGACAATAATGTGGGGAGGGGAATTTAAAATAAATAGGTCAGTAAAAGTAAATGGTCTTTTTTTCTTGTTAATGTCTAAACTTATATATTTTTTTTGTGAAATTCATATAACTGTATATGTAAATTTCATAAATTACATAAATAAACTGCAGTAAGCATAAATTGTGTTTTATTACCATTTGCCTTATATCATTAAAATTTTACTTGTTGGTGAAGGTTCCGTGAATTTTTTTTTTTTTTTTAAATAAAGGTTCGTGGCTTCAAAAAGTTTGAAAAACTCTGTTCTTGAACATTCTACAAATTACATAACGCTTATAAAATGTTGTGTTTGGCCACGAGTTGGCAATTTTTCGGCTGTAGTTATATTGTAAGCTTTGAATTAGTGTGAATCCTGCGATTGCTTGACCATACAATTTGAGATTGTGTAATTCAAATAAAATCTGTATGTCTGTCTATTTTTTATAAGAAATCGTTTAGGTGTAAATTGCTGCATTTGCATGAAAGTTTTTGTGTGAAAGAGGAACACACACACACACACACACACTTGATTTTATTTATAAGATTTAGAATATTTTTTTTAATTAATTATTTAGTCATGTTTTTTTTACTTAGTATTATAATAATAATAATAACAATAATAATATTAATTACATTTTTTCCCCTAGCAAAATGGCTAGTTCAGAGACTCCTAAAAAACAAAAACGTCTAGTGACTTTCAATAAAGATTGGACAAAAACTTTCGATTGGATTCAGCCTGGTAGAGATCAGTTCACTGCAAGATGCAAGATATGCAACAATCACCCATTTACAATAAGTCATGGTGGTGAAAATGATATAATGCGACACGGGAAGTCCAAAGTACACAGTGAAAAAAAATTTCGTCTTAAAAAAAAAAAAAAGGAAAAATTTTGTGCTGCATGGGCATATGAAAAATCTGGCAACCCACTCCCGGCGAATCCTCCGAGAAGGTTGGCAATCCTAGTCCAGAGATGTTTTCCGTGTGTGTGTGTGTGTGTGTGTGTGTGTTACTGTCTTAATTATTGTTTTGATGTAGCCTACCCTGTACTTCCCACATACAGAGAAGTATTTTCTTGGAAATTCTATCATGCAAATATTTATCTAACCAAACATTAATATTCCATTTGGATATTCCTCTTAAGTTATTATTATTATTATTATTATTAGGAAGACGTGTAGGAAATTTAATGACGGGAAATTTCACAGGCTGCATTTCTAAGAAAAATATATTGCTAAATGTTTCTAAGTAAATTTATACTTTTTATATAATTACATTAATATACTAGTTAAAGCTAGACGATAATGAGGTATATTATATGCTAAGTGGTATAATTAAATGACGTTCAGACTATATATGATATTATTCAATGACTGTAATATAACCAACATTATATCCATTGATGTTTTTCTTTACAGCGAAAATACTAATTGGCATCTAAAATTGATGCAAATGGCAACAGACATAAGAACTTACAAGAGTATTGCTGAAGCCTATATATAATCAAGGATTTTATTCTTAAAGCTTTGTTCAGAAATCATTCTAATTTAATTATCAGTGTTACGTATTTTTATAAAATATCTTTATAAAATTAAGTGTTTATCATTATGTGTAGTTAATTATAACTTTTTAGAGTGAATATGGATAAATGCTTCTAGGCTAGTTAGTAAAGTTTGTAGCTGTAGGTTCGAAGTTAATGCAAGATAAAATCCAATAATTAAGTCTAAAAATTTGTAAGCTGCCATTATTCATTAATTTTTAGCTTTAAAAGTGACTGGAATGCCCTTAACACTGTTAGGGGAAGTGGAAAAGAAATCAGCTTGTAGGTGTGCTTTAACAGTGCTTATCCCAACTAGATGGAAGAACGCTTATGGACTGCCCAGTGTATAGGGCTAGGCAGGGCCCCGGGGAAGGATTGGTATATGGGCCCCCCCCCTGTTTACTCAGTATTTTATTATGAATGTTTTTTGTGTAATAACAAGCAAACAGATTATATGTCCAAGTCACTATTCAAAACATACAGTATGATAATCTCTATAAAATGTATGTTCATTAATTATATTTCCTCTCTGTTATTTAATCAATTGCTTTATTAATATTTTTAGATTTTATCCCCCTCTTTCCGGGCCCCCTAGAGGTCCGGGCCCCGGGGATTTAACCCGGCTTCCCCGCCCTCTCGGCAGCCCTGGGAGGAGATTGTAGAACCAATCGACCAGAGTACTCCGAGGGTGACGTTAGGCAGGAGACAGGGAGTGCTGGAACTCCCTTTTCTCCTGTCACTGTCCTCTTTAGCTGATCTTTTTCCATGTTTCATCTACCCTGTGAACAGGGTGCTTCGGCTGAATTGTGGCCCTACGGCGTATTTTATTTTGAACATCAGTAGCCCTTTATCTGGATAACATTCCTATTCCTCTCACCTTGGGCCTCAGTAATTGGGGTGCCTGCGGCCTTCCAGTTACTGGCAAACCAATTATTCATTCAATAAAACTACAGAAAAGAACGCAGCCATGAAAATCTAAAGCTTCACAAATCTTAATACAATGAGCTCGGATTTGAAGCTTGAGATTTTCATGACTGCGTTCATTTCTATAGTTTTATTGACCAAATAACTGAACCGACAGTAATTGGGGTCCCTGCAGCCCGCCAAATCATAGTTTTCATTGTTTCGAGCGCATCAATAATATTGTTATAGTGTTCCATTAGTTGTGATAAGCATGATCTTCCTGACCGGAATCGATGTTGGTTATTTTTTTTCTGAGTTTCCCCATTAACCCCACCCCCTCCCCCATTACCCCACCCCTCCCCCATTACCCCCACCCCTCTCCCCCAATACCCCACCCCTCCCCCATTACCCCCATCCCTCTCCCACAATACCCCCTCCCCCACCCCTCTCCCCCCATTACCCCCACCCTCTCCCCCATTTACCTCAACCTTTCCCCCATTACCCCCAAGGGGGGAAGGGGGCTGGCACCTTGCAAAGGATTTACTTAAAAAAAATTTTGGTGACATATATACAGGGCGTCCCAAAAAAATGTATACACATTTTAAATACTTATAAAGGCAGTGTTTATTAAAATACATTTCATTTTCAAAATGTAATAGAATCTACAGACATTATTTAATTTTTTTTTCAACGCCTGTTTTCAAACTGACGTCCGTTCTGGTCCAGGCACTGCTGATAACGCGAAGCAATGGAATCGCAAACATCACGAAACATTTCGTTTGGTATTTGTGTGCATTCTCGTTCAATGGCTGCTCTCAATTCAGCGACTGTTGCAGGTTTTATAGCGTAGACTTTGTCTTTTAAGTATCCCCATAAAAAAAAGGCTAGTGGTGTGAGGTCTGGTGAACGCGGAGGGTATTCTACGAAACCCCTTCGTCCAATCCACATCCACATCGTGCCAAGTACCACTCGCAATACTCCACTCTTCGGTCCGGATCATCTTCATTAATAGCATGGACTAATCTTGGAATGTAACTTTTCCATTGACAGCGCTTCAAAATGCGTTGGACAGACGATTCTGAAATTCCTACCTCACGACTCGTTTGCCGCACAGATTTTCTTGGACTTTGGTGATACGTTTCCAGTACTCTTTCTTGCTTTGTGGGGCTTGTCGATGTCCGTGGTCTTCCGGAACGCTTCTTGTGGACATTCTGAACAGTTCCATCGGCTTCAAACTTATCTCTAATTCGAGTGATGGTAAGTCGCGTTGGTGGATCTGTTTGAAACTCCCTCCTAAACTGTCTTTGCACTTCATCTGCGTTTTCACACTTCCAGTAGCATTTTAGAATGAATTTCCTTTGTTCAAAGCTTAGTCTGACTGCCATTATTAATTCTAATGGGTTTACCTTGGAAAGAAAGAAACATCAATTGAGCTATCAGCTGTTAAAGTGTGTATACATTTTTTTGGGACGCCCTGTATATATCGCACTTAGCTCCATTATAATATAGATACGGAGAGAGAGAGAGAGAGTGAGTTACAAGGAGTTACAAGGACAAGAGGAAGCCTCAAGACCTTCCGGTCCACTCTGGGAGGTTCCTGTTATCAAACAAGTTTATTTTTCTTTCAACTATCCTAGCAGTAGTAGAAAACTGGATAGAAAAGTAGAAGGCTCTCTCCCACCCTCCGCTCCCTCCCTGCCAGAGGCAGGTACGGAAAAAGGTTGAAGAAAATACCTTGACCCTGGAAAAGTAGCCAAGGAAATTTTACAAGAAAGTGGAGAATATATAAATAGCTCTATATTTAGCATGCCCACAGAGACACCGTGCAAGCGAACTCCTGCAGAGTTATGTTATGTTTTAGTCTTAAACTATGAGAGTATTCAGTACTTTGTCTAGCCTATTTTTAAACACATTTACACTTTGACTGGAAACAAACTCTGAGGGAAGTTGGTTCCAGATATTAACTATTTTATAGGAAAAGAAATTGCCGCAGACAGAGGTCCTAAATGTCTTTAGTTCCAGTTTAAACCCATTATTTCTTGTCGGATTGGCATTAAGTGAAAATAAGTTTCTGTAATCTACCCTGTCTATTCCATTTAGCATCTTGAAGACTTGAATAAGCTGACCCCGCAACCTCCTCGTCTCTAAGGTAAACAGATTTAGGCGTTCCAACCTCCGTTGGTAGCTTTGCATTCTCATTGAAGGGATCAATTTTGTAGCCCTTGCTTGTACTCTTTCTAACCTTTCTATGTCTTGAGGGATGGAGACCAAAACTGCGCACAGTATTCCAGTTCAGGTCTGACTAGTGAATTATAAAGAGACATTACAGTCTCCTTGTTCCGAAACTGGAACTGTCTTTTAATATAACCTAATATTTTTAAGGCCCTCTTTTCGACTTCTGCACAGTGTTTCGATGGTTTCAGATCGTTGCTGATATAGACTCCTAAGTCTTTCTCTAGATCGGTCTCAGTCAAGTTCCTTCCCAAGAGAGAGTAATCGGTCTTCGGGTTTTTATAGCCTATGTGCATTACCTTACACTACTTCCTAATTTCGTATCGTCTGCAAATTTGGAGATTGCACTTAGAAGCCCGACGTCTATATCGTTAATATAGATGATAAAAAGTAAAGGACCCAGAACGGAACCCTGTGGGACACCACTGGTGACGGGTGCCCACTCCGAAGCCACTCCATTTATTACCACTCTCTGCTTTCTATCTTTTAACCAATCCTCAATCCAGTTGGTAACGAGCCCGGTGATTCCTAGTCCTTTGACTGTAGCCATCAATCTGGCGTGAGGGACTTTGTCAAAGGCTTTTTGAAAGTCGAGATACACTATATCTATTGCCCTACTTGCATCGTCCAGTGTATGCATATTATGGAAAAACTCTAACAGGTTTGTCAGACAGGATCTATGTCTCCTAAATCCATGTTGAGAATAAAAAATTAGATTGTTAAATTCAAGGTGATACACAATACGTTTTGTAATGATGGATTCCAACAGTTTGCCGACAACTGATGTTAAACTGATCGGGCGGTAATTACAAGGATTTTCCCTATCACCCTTTTTAAAGATTGGTGTTACATTTGCTAACTTCCAGTCGGTTGGAACTTTCCTTAACTCGATTGATTGTTTGAATATGGTTACTAAGTCGTCAACAACATTGTGGCTAACCTCTTTTAATACCCTTGGAAGAAATAAGTCGGGGCCAGGTGATTTGTATTTGTTCATCTTATCAATTAATTGCTGTACCTCATTTCTCGTAAAACTTATGGTCTCTACGGGATGGTCACCGTCATATGTAATCCGAGGACTTGGCACTTCTATTGTGTCTTCCTCCGTGAAGACTGTAACGAAGAACTCGTTTAGCATATTAGCTATATCTTTATCACCGAATTTCAGTACGCCATTTCTATCTTTTAAGGGGCCTACAGAATTTTTAATTGGCTTTCTGCTATTAACATGGGCAAAAAATTCTTTAGGGTTAACTTTAATGAGTGAGGCAACTCTAGCTTCTTCATCACGTTTGGCTGATCTAATTAAGGACTTAACCCTCCTACGTAGGTTTATATAGTTTTCTGAATTAGTCTGGTTGAAATGCGACTTAAGTAGTTTGTAGGCTCTATTTCTTCCCGTAATAGCACTGCTAATTTCGTTGTTAAACCATTTCGGTGACTGTTGACAAGGAAACCATTTTAGCGGGTATAAAAGTGTTCTGTAATATTCTAAATTGATCCCTATATGAGCTCCAGGTGACATTGACATCCTCAATTATTAGAACTTCAAGTTTCTCTAAACTACTTCGGAAGCTTTCAAAATTTGCTCTCGAGAAATCCAGTCTTTCACGAGTCTTTTCGCGTGTATTAACTGGAACCCTGAGGTCAAACCTAATCAAATTATGATCGCTGTTACTTAAATTTTCACCAATAGTCAGGTTAGAGACTAGGTCAGCTTCGTTCGTGAATATGAGGTCTAGTTTATTATTACCCCTTGTAGGACCATCAACCCATTGACTTAATAGGTTATCATCGGCAAATTCCAACAGTCTTGAGCCCTCAGCATCAGCTGTTTTGTTTTCCCAATTTACATTACCACAATTAAAATCACCAAAAATCACACTGATCTTATTATTCACTATTCTGCTTAATTGGTTATACAAGTTTATATCCTTATCAACGGGGTAGTGCGGTGGCCTATATACTGTACTAGAAGTAGCTGCACTACTTTATTATTTAGGTTTAGATCAATTCCCAACATTTCATGAGCAGATACGATATTACTGAGAGAGAGAGAGAGAGAGAGAGAGAGAGAGAGAGAGAGAGAGAGAGAGAGAGAGAGAGAGAGAGAGAGAGAGAGAGAGAGAGAGAGAGAGAATGTACTGTTGCAGAAAAAAATTCATCAAATTTTTTTCAAAGCCCCATAAATAAATAATTATAATTAATTAATATTTTGAGGTGGATGAGAATTCTTTGAAATTTAATTTTTTCAGTGAAAAAAGTAAAATAAAATGCAAAACCATCAATTATTATTATTAATTTGTAGCGTGGCCTAATTAATTACACTGGCCAACAAAATGAAACTTTTTTTTCTCATCACAAACATGATCACACTTTTCTTAATGCATTTTTCGCGCTGATTCCGAATCTGGTTTTATTGTTTTTCTAGCACGTAGAGTTATATAGATACACTGGTTTTGATATTTTTAAGTTTTTGATATTGCTATAAGAAAATTTATGGATGATAGATCACACTTAGGAATGCTAAACAACAAATACATCATATATTTTATTAAATGTACTTACAAATAAAGAATATATACATTATTTTATTAAAAGCGCTGTGAGTGTGATTTCCTTTTGTAAATTTGGCCTGGATTGTCACGATACAGCATCCAACAATGGTCCGCCATCATGCTTTCATTCCAATATCCTTGGTAGCGCTTCTCCATCATCTGAATATCTTGATGGAAGCGCTCTCCTTGCTCGCTCACTGCACCAAGGTTTTCAGGAAAGAAATCTAAGTGGGAATGCAGGAAGTGAATTTTTAACGACATTCGACACTCCATTTCTTTGAAGGCATCAAGGAGGTTCTTGACTCCATCCTTATACGCAGGTGACTTGTTGCTTCCAAGAAAGTTTTCACATATCCATTTGAACGCCAGCCAAGCTTTCAATTCCAGCGGACTTAGGACTTTTTCAAATTCAGTGTCATTCAAAACCTCCCTTATTGTGGCCCAACAAAAATTCCTTCCTTCAATTTTGCTGCAGTAACCTTCGGAAATTTCCTTGAAAGGTATTGGAACCCTTCAGAATTGACTTTACCCATTGCTTTAACAAAATTCTTCATTAAACCAAGTTTAATGTGAAGAGGTGGCAGATAGATCTTTTGGGGATCCACTAAAGGGACAGACTGGACATTGCTTATCCCTGGGACATATGTATACCTAAGTGGCCAGTCACTTTTGGTGTAATGTTCTATAGTGGCGCGACTGTCCCACAGGCAAAGGAAACAACAAAATTTTGTGAATCCTGACTGCATACCCATAAGCATTCCTATAACTTTTAGATCTCCACAAACATTCCATTGATGACTGTCGTATTTGATTGCCTTCAGTAGTATATCCATATTGTCATATGTCTCTTTTAGATGGACGGAATGGGCAATGGGGATGAATGGCATTATATTACCATTATGCAAAAGAACTGCTTTCAGGGGTCATTCTTACATTGTCGAGGCATGTTGACTGACCTGAGCAAACTATAAATTCAAAAAAAATGTACACCAACTTGACACAACAAGTTCTTGGACTGGACTGATCTTTTGACACACAAAGCACGGCGTTGTTGCCTGAATCACAATGCTGCTAGACGTAAAAGCTCACACCTGAAATACATAAGATGTATAATTAAGATAATTGAAATCAATAAGATGAATAAACTAAAAAAACACAATAAAATAAACACAATCAAATGTTGAAATATTAGTATTTTGCCTATTTAAAATGATTAAATCTGTGTAGTTATATATATGCCTTCATCTTGAAAACTATACGTGCTAGAAAACATCTGAATGCAGTCAGTTTTGGAATCAGCGTGAAAAATGCTATCCAGCCACCACAAATTTTACTTTGATGAAAAATCTTTGTTGACCAGTGTTATTAGTCACCACTTTCTTTTAACGTAAACGAGTTGTTCACGACGTTTGTTTGTTACTCCGTTCAGTTCATTCAATTGAGGACATTGAGACGAGCGGCAACGGGTGAATAAGCCTTTTAAAAAGGAAATTGCTTAGGTCGAGCGAAATACATTACGCGCAGCAGGCTCGTTAATGCACCCCTGCCTCCATTTCTCAGACTGGTTCGGGACAATCTTTGGTTAGGTTGTTCACGATGTCTGAAACAATCTGTGTATGGCTATATCCGCACGCCAGTTTGAAAATTTATTTCTATGCCTACGATTATTTTTATTCACGCGCCCGTTTCGATATTCACATACCATTACATCATAATGTGTACATACGGAGGCCTATTTAAATCTAAACATTAAAATTATGCATGTAGACTACAAATTGTCAAAACAGCTCGTCTCTTTTTTCAGGTATCCATACCTAGAATATTACTCAAAATGTCAAAATACTTTGTTTTTTTTCTATATTTAGTCTTCGCTATAGTTTGCCAAATTGAAGTGGAAGCTGTTACAGATGTAAGTATAATAGTATAATATATATATATATATATATATATATATATATATAATTTATTTATATCATCATATTAAACAAATTTTGTTGATAGAAATGTATTATAGTTTTGTTTAACGATCTGATTATTCTGTTTAGTTCAGAACAGAGGGCCCCTGTTCCTACATAGGTGGTCGATGCGTACATGAGACGACATGTGCCCCTAATGACATATTCAGAAGGGAGGATCTGTGCCCTATCCAGTCTTCTCTAAAAGCGGTCTGTTGCGCCCACGGTAAGTTCAACCAATAAAACCTTCGCTTCATTAAGGATAAGATTATAGTAAGATTAAATATGGCTCTATATAAGAATGAACAAATAAAGTGTTCAGAATTCATGGTCCAGTTTGTGCAGAGTAAGTTTTGAATTCCGTGCACTGGTTCACATAAAGAAATGAAACTAACAAAAGAGAAACGAAAGCGTATCTTAAACTGATGGGATTGCGAAAAATGCTCTGTATGAATTGGTCCACAATTAACCCACCCCTTATATCTCCAGTCTATACTATAGAGTAGATCAAGTCTAGCTAGAGGGGTCAGCCTAGAGATTCCGGAAATGGTCCAGAGCGGGCAGATAAATTGAGGTCCACAGTAGGATTCCTCACAAGAATTAGGTTAGGGCAATCTACCTTCACCTTTGTTAAGCTATGAGTTGATGCTGGGTCTTAGGCCACAATGTAGGCCTAACTTGTCTGACCCAGCTTAATTTAATGTTCTTAACTGTTTGGTGTTAAAACTCATATTAGTCACTTACTTTTAGTTATTACAGTCTCTCCCTTCTCCGGTTGTCTCATTCGAGAGCGCACTTTGCTGGTACGTCCTCTCGCCCCGTTCGTCGTTTTCGTTCCCCCTTTCTTCTCCTCTTCGCGGGGCTTCTCGTACCAGCGTGTCTTGGTTTATTCCTCGGTTGGTTGAGCGGTAATGTATCCTTATTACCGAGCACGCTCCTCCCACACAGTATATAAATACTAGTGTGGAGAATAACTCTGGTGAGCAACCAATTGGTTTCATCCACCCAGTTATTGACATAAAAGGAATTTAATGATTGTTAGATTAACTACCTACCTACTCAGTGAACCATTTTCGTTACCTCCCAACTACCCACTCATCATTTTTCCATAGGATCTTTTCCGTTTGATGCCCGCCAACAAAATCAAATAAAATCTACATACATCACATTTCCAATTTCCAAACTAAAATCTAAAATTAAAACTGACAAAATAACCAAAATTGTTTGATTTTCTTATAAAAATAATTTTCTCCAACTTAAAACTTACTGAATTGCACTCAAAGGTACTCAGTTAATGAACATGTTAAAATTTCACTACCTCCACTGCATTTTTCTACTTTTTTCTTTGAACAGCAGATGATATAATTTTCTTAGCATATGCAGACTCCATAGATGTCATTGTGAGAGTCTGAAAATTACCTAGTGTGGATGGTAGTGATTGAGCCTGAGAATTACCTGGTGTAGGTAGCAGTGAGTGAACACCTGAGAATTACCTGGTGTGAATGACATTAAGATTGAATGTTGGTAGGTGTGGCTGGCCTTGTGAGAGTCTGAGAATAAACAGATGTGGATGACATTGCTTCTGAAATTGCTGATGCTGGTATACCTCCATAAGCAAGAGTTCTTTCATGTGTGTAAAGGACAAATTTATTGGGAAAAAATTTTCTACTAGATATTTAAATCTATTCAAGAGATAAATCCCAGTTTTCTTGTACTTTTATTATATTGCTTTCACTCAAAGCCATAAACTTCCCCATCTAAATCTATGAACTGTGACTTTGTTATCCTTCTGGCTCCAGTGCATCTTTGAAATTCATGTATTAGTTTGTCCCAATAAATTTTCAGAGGCTGAAAACATGCTACATCTAAAGGCTGCAGGTTATTTGATGTATGAGCTGACAGCTTAATTACTGACCATCATAAATTAACATGACCATCATAAATTAACACCAATGTCACACCTTGTCACAGAATTTATGAAACCATTCGCTAAAGTTTTCACCAACCATCCAACCACTATCTGAAACAGCATGCATGGTCCCTGGGTATTCTTTTCCTGTTGTGCCTTTCATATTGGTTCACAGTTGTTTCCCTTTGTAAATAACTAAAGGAGGGAATCTTTGGCCAGCAGCAGAAACAGTAGCAACAACTGTTGTTTTCTCAACCAGTTGTAGCTGTAATTGAACAGTAATTCTAGATGCTTTAGATGTTAATATTTTTCTGCGCAAAAGTCTTAGGCCACCTGACATTTCTTCATGCAAAATGATATGAATTCAATAATTTTACCAATTTAAACCATTCTTTGTTGAAATAACACCCACACTGTGCAAGTCACTGAAATAAGAACATGCAAATGCATATTACATTTAAGTGACGGCCATAGAACGGAAAAGACCTAATGGATGTAACAGTTATGTTTACAAATTACTCTTTATGAATGTGAAAAGCATTTTATTTTTCCTGTGTGGTGATGTCTTAAGTGCGAAGACCACTTAAAATACACACTTGACTCTATATCCTTACTTGACTCTACAGTATATCCTTGACTCTATATCCTTGACTTTGTTTCGAAAATGTCTCGTTTAAACGCGTTTTTATGGAACACTTCGTAGGATATATAAAAAATGGTTAGTTTTAGCCTTTAATCCGAAGGATTTCACTACCTTTCTTGACGGGTCGTGGTTCGGATTCCACGTATGGCTGTAGGTCCAAGGTGGGACAGAAGCGAAAACCAAGGTTAACCAGGGCATACGAGGTTCAGTCAATATATTCGTGAAATAGTTTTATTAAAAACACTAATGGTGTTTCCGAGGATTTATTGACTGGACCTCGTATATATTAGGATACAAAACAAAAGAGAGATTACGTTTGTCAGTGAATAAAGTCGCTACATTGTACAAAATATTTGGTGAAGTAATTTTTTTAGAAAACAAACAAGAGTAAATGTACGTAATTAAGGTCTTGATGACGGCTTATTTATGTAAATTCATTGTAGAACACCTAATTATTGAAGAGGTCAGAAAGTATGTCCTTTTATTATTTAAAAGAAATATTTACTTAAGTTGCAGCTTGTGACTATGTATATGTTACAGTCAAAGTCATTTCTCACTTATTTGAACAGACCTGTGGATGTATGTATGTTTTAGCAGATTTAGTTAGTTAAATAAAGGTTTCCAATTTTATTGTGATGTTTGTTATTTCTATGAATTCATGACAAAAGTCATTTTAGCCATTTCACGAAATGACCAAGGTGGAATTTCAGCCATTTCGCGTAATGGCTGAAGATTTTAGTCATTTCGCGAAATGACCAAGTGAAACAACCATTTCGCGAAATGACCAAGTGAAACAACCATTTCGCGAAATGACCAAGTGAAACAACCATTTCGCGAAATGACCAAGTGAAACAACCATTTCGCGAAATGACTAAAAATTTCAGCCATTACGCGAAATGGAGGCTGGTTACACACTTTGACTGTAACATATACAAAGCTGGACCTGTATGCCCATTTTAACGTCAAGTGTCCGTCTCAAGAATGTTATCTTCTAAGTTCGTTTTAATTTAACTTAAACGAAAGCGTAACCTAACCCATGCTAATCTAATCTAAACAAACTAACCTATCGAAGAATGTGTTCGAAAATATTACGTAAATGTCAGTCTACCACGCAGCACCCTTAGCTCAGTGGGTAACACCGTTTCCTTATAAGCGAAGACCGCGGTCGGGAGTTCGAATCCCAATGATGCTGGTAATAATAACTGAGGAGTTATTGTAAGAGACTGCATAGTCTGTCCTGAGCTCCGTACAATTTTTGGTCCTCTTCACTCATTATTACTGTCATTAACCCATTAGTTCCCAGTGGTAGAATTTCCTACAAAGAAATTGTTTGCATCACTTTTCTTCTATTCACGTGATCTTTTAGATTGCGTCATATCAATGACTCAACCGAAGATCACGCGAATACGAAAAAAGTGATGCAATAATGACAAATAATTTTGTCGGTAGGAAAGTCTACCAATGGCACTAATGGGTTAACGTCGGTTTCTGCGAGTGTCTCGAGATTTTTCGTCAGTAAAATGGTTGAACATCCACCGAGATTGAATGTGTAAAATACTTTAAATTCGTTCTTTACCTTCACGAGGTTTAATAAAGAAACTTAGAAATGATGTTCCGAGATAAATATACTCATAGCGATGATGTTACATCATAGAAAATACCCAAGTTGCTTCCTGTTTATTACAATATGTAAATATATTTTGCCTTTCCCGCGTACGGATAGGATTCAAGTTGGTTGTTGAAAACATAACAAAATGTTGAGGTAGTCTTCTTTGCCCATATTAATGTACGCTAATTCGAGTAACTTCTATTTATAATATGCGTGTAATTTATAGGTCACGAAATTTAGATAAAGTCAGAAGTGCTGCCACCAGATTTTATGCATAATCACTTTAAAGCACGGTTCTCAAGTCTAAAAATAAAAATCAGAACCTCAATTGCACGTAATAAGAATTCCGTACCAAAAATAAGAATATTCATAATATATCGTTAACATTTTATTCCGATAGACAAATCAAATGAAAAATTTAAAAATTAAGAAATAAGAACCAATAAAAATAAGATTTGAGGCCAAAAATAAGGAACAAATCTTAGAAATAAGGATACTTGGGACCCCTGCTTTAAAGTATTCGCTACGTAACCCTTTTCTAGAATTTACGCGTAGATTCTGCCGCGTAACGCCATATTTATTGGTTCGATCTCGTTCCAGATCGAGAAGTGTTTTTTGATTGTTCGAGACGAGGCGGGGAATGCGTTCCTAGCGGTTTCCCATGTCCAGAGAACCTGCTCGACACTAAAGGAAAATGCGAAAAGAGTTTCCAATGCTGCCATTTCGTCTGATTCAGAAGCGATTTTGGAGAGGACAACTTCGGAACATATTATTTTGTATACAATCCATTTTTTAGACGTAAATGCAAAAATTCAAATCTTTGTTATAGAACTATAATTTGAAGTGTCGTAACATTATATATTATTATATATATATATATATATATATATATATATATATATATATATAATATATATATATATAATAAACACACACAGTATATCACCAAGTATTTTAGCATTTGTAAAAGTTAAATCCACAATGCTTATTTAATTATAATTTTACAAAAAAGAGGAGATATAAATAATCTTATCTTTCTTATGTACAAAGATTTTGCTTTTATTATTATTATATTATTATTAGTATTATTATTTATTAATACTGGGTTGTTGTGGTTAGTATACCTTTTTTCTTATCGTTCCCAGAAATACCTTCCGCCAACCATTCCTTCTCTCCTTCTCACTGCATACTCTGCATACATATTTTCAGCCTTTGTCTTCCAATTCTTTATTATTATTATTATTGTTATTATTATATTATTATCAATCGCATTTGAGGAAGGTCGATGATGTGACCAAAAAAGCTTGCGCGGTTCAGAATAAATATTTTCACTTTTTTGTCGCTTTTCCAACCAAATAACTCCCGTATTAATCCTCTATATATATATATATATATATATATATATATATATATATATATATATATATATAATATATAACAGGGTGTTCCGTAAGTTCGGTCTCATAGGAAAATTTATTTTAAATTAAATTTACAAAAGTAATACTCGTACATTAGAACTAAAACAATGTTCAGATTGATGTCTTGTTTTGGGACCTTTTTTTTTTTTTGTTGCGGGTAGAATAACGCACAATGGCTAATATGAAAGTGAGTTACACTCGTTAGAAAAAGGCCTTCGATAAAAAGTTAATTTAAAATAAATTTTCCTATGAGACCGGACTTATGGGCCATCCTGTAGATTCCCGTTTTATGAAAAATAAATAATGAGTCGGTTTTTTTGTCGAAGTGAAAGGAAGGAGCAATCAATTGAAAGAAACATAAGAATGTCTTTAAGTCAAAACTAAATCATAATCAATTGCGGAACACAAATAAACAATTCGGGGTACTTGTAGGTTATCCCCCCCCCCCCCCCCCCCCCCACCACCACCACCAATTTTACAGAATATTTGGATCACCTGAAGATCAGGGCCTCCAGCCTTCTGTAGTTAGCCTTAAAGGCTAACTAAAGAAAATATCACGACCTAACCTAACCAATCGTTAGGTCAACTGTACGCTCTTGACGATTGGTTAAGTTAGGTCGTATATTTTCGTTAGTTAGCCTTATAAAGCTAACTAAAGAAGGCTGGGGACCTGATCTCGGGTGATCCGAATATTTTTGTTAAAACTAACGAAAATATCACGACTTAACCTAACCAATAATCAAGGGCGTACAGTTGATCTATTAGTAAATAGTAAATAGTAAATACTATTCCAGAAACAAACATGTTATAATTAATAATAGATCAACTGTACGTCCTTGATAATTGGTTAGGTTAAATCGTGATATTTTCGTTAGTTTTAACGAAGAAAATATTCCGTCAAAATTGGGGGGGGGGGGGGGGGGGGGGGGGGGGGGGGGGGGGGGGGGATTCTCAGATAAATATTATCAATGACGAGAAATCGATAAAGGTTTTATTATCGTTTGAGTTCACAGTAATCGTATTTGGAAGACCATTTAAGCCTTTAAGGATTCCGAAACGTTGCGCTTCTAATAAAATACCATTTACTATTTCCTTATTAATTCCCATACTAATTCTTACGTTCGAAGTCGTAAGAAATGTTTTCCTTTTCTATATTATTAACTTATTTCGTTAATATATAGTAAAAATGTTCGTGTTCCAAGTCTCCAAATTCAATCTTTTAATAAAATGGTTTCCCTTTTAAAGTAAACGACGTAAAAAAAACCAACATAATTTTAAGATAATTACAGCATTTCTCATTCGTGTCGCCACAGGAAAACCAAAAAAATAAAAGGCATCATAAATTCATTAAGTGTAAAACCCAGTCTCTTATATATATATATATATAATATATATATATATATATATATATATATTATATATATATATATATCTATATATATATATATATATATATTTTTTTTTTTTTTTTTTTTAGTTCAGGAAGAACCGATTCGCCTCTATTTAAAGGGCATATCTCAGCGGAAAAAACAAAGAAAAAGTGAGAGGAAAGACAGAGGAAAAAGAAAGGGTGGAGGGGACAGTCGAAGTGGAAAAAGACCAAGGATGACAAGGACTGCAGGGTCGAGCCCCATCATCCTTGGGTGCTAGGGCCGGGAGGGCGCACGTGAAACCTCAGGAACAAGCACGTACAAACGAGCACAAAGAGCACTCAAGAGCACGAGCTTAGAACCCCCTTGCGGGGATATATATATATATATATATATATTATATATATATATATTTAATATTTTTTTTTTGAAGAATCCTGCACCAAGACTGGTTTGATCTGAGATAAGACGGAGCATTGTTA